>VFSE01000284.1:0-39269 GCA_010157825.1 Vickermania ingenoplastis | reverse complement strand
TGTAGCACGCATCCGCCACCGCCATGATGTTCTCCGGACGTCGGCGCAGCGGACACGTAGAACACGACGTCGTAACGGTACACGCCCTTCGACTGGTGCGACTCGGGGATCGTGAACGCAGATACGTCGTGCCTCGTCATCCCAGATCGCTCCATCTTCACGAACCGAGGAGCTACGCCTTCAGGCGCTCCTGGTGCAGCATGATCGCGGCGGGCAGCAGCTGGTCCAGCAGGATCGGCGCGCTTCGATTCCGTCAGCGTCCTCGGCCCGGCACGTGTAGTCGCCGCCCTCACCAGGTCCCTACCACCTGCCCTCCGCCGCGCAGTACCGGCTCGCAGCCGTCCTCCAGGTCCTTCGTGAAGAACCCGATCCGGATGCTGTTTCAGCGTCGCCTCGTAGTTGATGCCGCTCGCCGCCGGCGTCCCCACCAGCCGCGCAGCAGGCCGCACCAGCTGCGAGCAGGGCTCCGCTGCAGCTGCTCGCCTTACGCCGCTGCATCAGCGCTGCGCCCGCATACGGCGCCCACCACTACTCCTGCCACTCAGCAGCGCTCGCGGTATGCAGGAACGCACGCCAGCAGCACGGCCACCACCACCAGCACCAGCACGGTCGGGGGCGGGTCATGCAGAGTACTCGCACAGAGAGCGGGTGACGAGGGCGCAGAAGCAACGAAAGCACTAGAGGATCTAAAAGGCTTCTACGCAGAGCATGGCAGGAGGACATAACAGAAAAAGAGCACATATACGCACACAAACAAACATCATGCAAAGAAAAGAGAGTGTGTGTGAAAACGCGACATCGAAACGGAGTAGAGAAAGAGGGATGGGAGGGCAGATCACGGCGTACAGCTGGAGGTCGGCCCGCAATGGCAGCGCAGGAGGGCAGGCGGAACCGAAGGGTCCTCGCCCAGATGTCTCAGTGGAGAGCCACTCGGTAGTGCATTTCAATAGAAACCGTAAACTTCAAACAAGCGGGAAATACAAAGAGGAGTGGCGCAGAGGGCCGAGCCGGCCTTCACCCTGCTGCGGGGAGAGAGCAAGCACGCGGGGGGCACGGCCGCATCCGCCGATTCATGCGGGGATGGCAATCGCTGGCTGTGGCTCCACCCGTTGGTTTAGGTTTTCCTCTTGGATCTCCAATGTGAAACGGTTGTTAAAGGAAACAAAAAAAAAAATCCCTCTCTGACTCTGTTCGGGTAGTTTGTCTGTACTAGCTCTCTCTTCCAGCGCCACACCGCCGCCACCCTGCCGGCACGGCCAGGAGGTGCGGCACACTGGCAGCGACTGATGTCAACGGGTCGAGCCGCACCCAAAATACGAACGAACAAGAGAAAACAGAAGTCAGCGAAGCTTCAGAATGGTCGAATGACGTAAAAATAAATAATAATAAAACAGCGAGGAAATATATAAAAGAAAGGGGGGGGAATAAGGTACCCATCAGGTCATCAAAACAGTGTTAGCAAATAATAATAATAATAATAATAATAATAATAATAATAATAAAAGGTTGAGGCGTGGAGACACTCTGGGGTCCAAGGCGGCTCCAAAGGTCCTCCGACCTCCATCCCAGCACTCCTCAGGAGGAGCGGGGTACGTCGTGTAGCCCTCCGCCCCGCGGCTGTAGAAGGTGGCGGGGTCGGGGCGTTCAGCGCCGCGCCCTCGCCGCACGCTCCACAAGGTCGGGTTGGCGATCGCCAGCGTCCCAAAGCAGATCGCATCCGCCTCCTTCTTCTCCACCGCCTCCGCGGCCTCGGCAGGGGTGTACTTCATGCCGGTGATGAGCACGCCCTTGTACACCTTCCGCGCCCACAGGTGCGCACCGTCGCGGCGCTGAAGAAATCGGCCCGCATCACGTCCAGGAAGGCGAGTGTCGGGCGCTGGTTCAGCTGCTCGCACAGGTACGTCGTCAGCGCCTCGGGTTCTCGTCGCTCTCGTCGTTGAAGGAGTTCACGGGGGACAGGCGCAGGGCCGTGCGGTCCGCACCAATCGCGCCAATCACGCCGTCCACCACCTCCAGCAGGAAGCGGCAGCGGTTCTCGATGCTCCCCCCGTACTCGTCCGTGCGCTGGTTCGACGACGTCTTGAGGAAGCCGTCCAGCAGGTAGCCGTTCGCGCCGTGGATCTGCACGCCATCGAACCCAGCCTCGATCGCGTTCTTCGCCGCCTGCATACAGTTGGGCGTGCTCGTGGATCTCCGCAGCGGTCAGCTCCGCCGGCACGGGTACGGCCTCTTCACCCCGGCCTTGTTAAACGCCTCCCGCACTGGTGCTGGGTGATCCCCACCGCAGACGCCGACACCACCTTGGTCACCCCGTGCGACAAGTTCTCCGGCACCGTCGCGCGGCCGCCGTGGTGAATCTGGCAGAAGATCAGGCCGCCCTTGGCGTGCACGGCGTCGGTCACCTTCTTCCACCCGGCGATCTGCTTCGGGCCGTAGATCCGCCCTCGCGCACAAACGTCGAGTACCCCTCCCGGATCTGCGTCGCCTCGGTCACGATAAGCCCCATGCTCGCCCGCTGGCCGTAGTACTCCACCATCAGGTCCGTCGGGACGTGCTCGTCGTCCGCGCGGCAGCGGGTCACAGCGCCATCACGACGCGGTTCCGCATCGTGTAGCGGCCCACCTTCAGCGGCGTCATCAGCGCATCGCACGGCATCGCGGAGGGAATAAAGGGGAGCGGAGAGAGAGGAGATCCAGTTAGAGCGTGAGATCTACGAAACAGGTTGCATTAGAGGCACACGGTGGCAGAAGAAAAAAGAACAAGACAAAGGAAACGAGAGAGGGAGAGAGAAGGAAAGAGGGAGGGGATGAAGTTCAGCGTATAACAATGCAGAAGCGCTGCGACGTGTTCGTCTTTGCTGCCTTGGTGAGGAAGGGGGGGAGGGGGGCAGAGTTGAGGCCCTCAGCAGCAGCTGTATGGATGGGACCCCCTTCGGCACGGATTAGTGTAGCACAATTTGAATGATCATAATGGACTTAAGTTAGGCGTACCTTTTCTATCTAAATAGATAGATAGGTAGACACTTTGTTTATGTACTTTATGCCTTTGCCAAGTTAAAACTTCACGTACTGTTGTTGTTGTTGTTGTTGTTTTACGGGGAAGTGCCCCGCCATTGAATGTATCACGTTGGGTAGGGAATGGCACCGCACGGCGTAGACGGTGTACAACAAAAACATATCAAAAGAAGAGCTATCCATACTTTCCATAAACTACGAAAAATAATTTAAAAAAGAAACAAAAGAAAAGGAATGCGAAAAAATGGCACAAATATATGATTTCCTCACGGCTCTCTACCCCTCCTTCATCCTACGAACGACTGTTCCAGTGTTGCACCGTGCCGCACAGCCGGCACGAAGCCAGCGCAGAGACGTAGGCTTACCGCGGCCTTCTCTCACCAACTCCCGGCTCTCCCGCACACAGAGACCCTTGTGCGGACAAAACAACAGCCCTACAGCGCACACAGCACACCGCAGGATCATCGGGTGTTTATGTAAAGAAAGAAATCGAGGGTGCAGCTTTTCACTCCTCCGTCCGCCGCTGCATCGGGAGTACAACCGTCGCGGTACAATGGCAGCGACTAACGTCAACGGTAGTGCATTTCAATAGAAACCGTAAACTTCAAACAAAGGGGAAACAAAAGAGGAGAGAGGGCCGAGGCCTTCACCCTGCTGCGGGGAGAGAGAGCAAGCACGCGGGGCACGGCTCCCGCATCCGCCGATTCATGCGGGGATGGCAATCGCTGGCTGTGGCTCCACCCCGTTGGTTTAGGTTTTTCCTCTTGGATCTCCAATGTGAAACGGTTGTTAAAAGAAACAAAACAAAAAAAATCCCTCTCTGACTCTGTTCGGGTAGTTTGTCTGTACTAGCTGTCTCTCTTCCCAGTGCCACACCGCCGCCACCCTCGCCGGCACGGCCAGGAGGTGCGGCACACTGGCAGCGACTGACGTCAACGGGTCGAGCCGCACCCAAAATACGAACGAACAAGAGGAAACAGAAGTCAGCGAAGCTTCAGAATGGTCGAATGACGTAAAAATAAATAATAATAAAACAGCGAGGAAATATATGAAAGAAAGGGGGAATAAGGTACCCATCAGGTCATCAAAACAGTGTTAGCAAATAATAATAATAATAATAATAATAATAATAATAAAAGGTTGAGGCGTGGAGACACTCTGGGGTCCAAGGCGGCTCCAAAGGTCCTCCGACCTCCATCCCAGCACTCCTCAGGAGAGCGTGGGGTACGTCGTAGCCCTCCGCCCCGCGGCTGTAGAAGGTGGCGGGGTCGGGGCGTTCAGCGCCGCGCCCTCGCCGCACTCCACAAGGTCCGGGTTGGCGATCGCCAGCGTCCCAAAGCAGATCGCATCCGCCTCCTTCTTCTCCACCGCCTCCGCGGCCTCGGCGGGTGTACTTCATGCCGGTGATGAGCACGCCCTTGTACACCTTCCGCGCCCACAGGTGCGCACCCGTCGCGGCGCTGAAGAAATCGGCCCGCATCACGTCCAGGAAGGCGAGTGTCGGGCGCTGGTTCAGCTGCTCGCACAGGTACGTCGTCAGCGCCTCGGGGTTCTCGTCGCTCTCGTCGTTGAAGGAGTTCACGGGGGACAGGCGCAGGGCCGTGCGGTCCGCACCAATCGCGCCAATCACGCCGTCCACCACCTCCAGCAGGAAGCGGCAGCGGTTCTCGATGCTCCCCCCGTACTCGTCCGTGCGCTGGTTCGACGACGTCTTGAGGAAGCCGTCCAGCAGGTAGCCGTTCGCGCCGTGGATCTGCACGCCATCGAACCCAGCCTCGATCGCGTTCTTCGCCGCCTGCACATACAGTTGGGCGTGCTCGTGGATCTCCGCAGCGGTCAGCTCCGCCGGCACGGGTACGGCCTCTTCACCCCGGCCTTGTTAAACGCCTCCCTGCACTGGTGCTGGGTGATCCCCACCGCAGACGCCGACACCACCTTGGTCAGCCCGTGCGACAAGTTCTCCGGCACCGTCGCGCGGCCGCCGTGGTGAATCTGGCAGAAGATCAGGCCGCCCTTGGCGTGCACGGCGTCGGTCACCTTCTTCCACCCGGCGATCTGCTTCGGGCCGTAGATCCCGCCCTCGCGCACAAACGTCGAGTACCCCTCCCGGATCTGCGTCGCCTCGGTCACGATAAGCCCCATGCTCGCCCGCTGGCCGTAGTACTCCACCATCAGGTCCGTCGGGACGTGCTCGTCGTCCGCGCGGCAGCGGGTCAGAGGCGCCATCACGACGCGGTTCCGCATCGTGTAGCGGCCCACCTTCAGCGGGGTCATCAGCGCATCGCACGGCATCGCGGAGGGAATAAAGGGGAGCGGAGAGAGAGGGAGATCCAGTTAGAGCGTGAGATCTACGAAACAGGTTGCATTAGAGGCACACGGTGGCACAGAAGAAAAAGAACAAGACAAAGGAAACGTGAGAGAGGGAGAGAGGGAGAGAGAAGGAAAGATGGAGGGGATTAAGCTCAGCGTATAACAATGCAGAAGCGCTGCGACGTGTTCGTCTTTGCTGCCTTGGTGAGGAGGGGGGGGGGGGCAGAGTTGAGGCCCTCAGCAGCAGCTGTATGTATACGACCCCCGCTCCACACGGATTAGTGTAGCACAATTTGAATGATCATAATGGACTTAAGTTAGGCGTATCTTTTCTATCTAAATAGATAGATAGGTAGACACTTTGTTTATGTACTTTATGCCAAGTTAAAACTTCACGTACTGTTGTTGTTGTTGTTGTTGTTTTACGGGAAGTGCCCCGCCATTGAATGTATCACGTTGGGTAGGGAATGGCACCGCACGGCGTAGAAGGTGTACAACAAAAACATATCAAAAGAAGAGCTATCCATACTTTCCATAAACTACGAAATCATTTAAAAAAGAAACAAAAGAAAAGGAATGCGAAAAATGGCATATATATATATATATATATATCATTCCTCACGGCTCTCTACCCTCCTTCATCCTACGAACGACTGTTCCAGTGTTGCACCGTGTCGCACAGCCGGCACGGAGCTGAAGCGCAGCGAGAGACGTAGGCTTACCGCGGCCTTCTCTCACCAACTCCCGGCTCTCCCGCACACACGGAGACCCTTGTGCGGACAAAAGAACAGCTCCTACAGCGCACACAGCGCATCGCAGGTTCATTGGATGTTTATGTAAAAAAAGAAAGAAATCGAGGAGCGTGCAGCTTTTCACTCCTCCGTCCGCCGCTGCATCAGGAGTACAACCACCCCACAGACCAGCAGCAGTAAGTCAGCGCATATATACGGCGCCCCAACACGGCCAGCCTCTAACCCAACGCGGATCCCTTGCGTACTCTCACAGAGGATCAACAGTGCACCGAACAAAAGAAAAAGAAAAGACAAACAAAACGCCAACACCAAAAGTGGGGCGTCGCCGATGTCGGCGGGGATCGCCCGTGGCGCCGCGCTCCACCCGGGGCTCCGGGAACGCCTCCGCCGGGGACCGCTGCGCTGCGGCGAATGTGTCGGCTGCACCACGCGCCGGCCGAGCCGTGCGGGGGGAGTAGTCGTATAAGGGGTGGCGCAGGGCAAGCCGGTGGTGTCCACAGTCGCTGGCGGCGGGCCGCGGAGGCATGGAGCGGGTGACGATGGGAAGAGATTTACATTTGATGTGTAGAGCGAAACAAAATAAAAGATATGAAAGAAAAAAAATCACAAAACAGGGGAACACTGGAAAGTGCGTATAGTCGGGGAGTTA
Organism: Vickermania ingenoplastis; assembly: GCA_010157825.1. Classification (NCBI taxonomy): domain Eukaryota; phylum Euglenozoa; class Kinetoplastea; order Trypanosomatida; family Trypanosomatidae; genus Vickermania; species Vickermania ingenoplastis. The sequence continues at coordinate 32,544 of VFSE01000284.1, read as the reverse complement.
TATAAGTATTTGGGCAAAAGAAAACGAAAAAAGGAAAAATAAAATGGAAAAACAAAAGTATAGGAGGTCTGTTAGATGTTAGTTAGGGCTGCGGCTGCCCGGCATCAGGCGCACGGCGCACGAGGTGCACCCTAAAGCATCAACGCAGTGAGCACAGCAGCAGCCGTCAAGGCCAACGCACCGCCGGCGCTCCTCACGGCAACACCTGCAGCGCTGTTCTTCGGCGAATCCGTTGGGTCCGGCGCGGCAGTGGTGTAGTCGGAGGGAGGAAGGTCAACCGTAGCATCGCACATCGCAGCAAAGGGCGGGCACGTCAGGGTGCCACTCACAAACGTCGAGCTGTACTTGGACGGCTGCACCGTCGACCCCACGGGGCACGGCACCCACTCGCTGGCGCCCGAGAACTTCACAGCGTACGTGCTCGTGCCGCACTGCACCGCTGCGCACGTCGTGTACAGCGAGACGCCGTCCGCCTGGTTCGCAATCTTCAGCTCCTCCGAGGTGCTCGGCGTCTGCATGCAGCGCGACGTGGGCGTCACAAGGCCCCCAGGCACATCGTTGGAATAGCGGCAGTCGGACTTGTAGAAGCCCTGGATAAAGGGGCAGCTCTCCGCATAGTCCTGCGCACCACCCTTCTTGGGGTCGCTGAAGTACTGGAAGTAGCTGGGCAGGTCCTCGGAGCGGGTCATCAGGTTGCAGAAGCCCATCGTCAGGTGGCCCTCGGTGCAGCGCTCCGCCGTGGACTCGTCCGTGCAGAACATCTGCGGGAACTGCGACACCCCGTCGATCACGCACTTCTTCGTCAGAAACTCCGGGCCAGCCTGGTACCCCCAAGCCATCTTCTCCGCCTTGCTGTAGTCCGCCTGGTAGTACCCAAGGTCCTCGAACAGTCCAAGCGTAATCGCCGTGTACGCGCCGACCTCAGGGTTGCTTGCCATCAGCTCGTCCTTCAGGTTCCGCCCGTTCCAGTGCACGTCCCACAGCGGGTCCTCCAGCTCCACCCCCGTCAGCGACGAGTCGCCAAAGTGCTCCTGCGCAGCCTTCACAGCCTTCGCGGACACGACCTCCAGCGTCGTCGGCTTCCCACGCACATCCGCAACCGTCTTCGTCATCCCCTTCGACGTGAACACGCCCAGGCTGAACCCAAGGGCATGGGCCATCTCGTGCGCCAACTCTCGGACGGCGTTGTGGCTGTACTCGATCCGGCCCGCAGGCACGTCCAGCGCGGCAAACACGGGGCGGCCGTTGCTCATCTTGTAGCACGCATCCGCCACCGCCATGATGTTCTCCGACGTCGGCGCAGCGGACACGTAGAACACGACGTCGTACCCGTACACGCCCTTCGACTGGTGCGACTCGGGGATCGTGAACGCAGAGCACATCGTGCTCGTCATCTCCAGATCGCTCATCTTCACGAACCCGAGGAGCCGCTGCACCTTCAGGCGCTCCTGGTGCAGCATGATCGCGGCGGGCAGCAGCTGGTCCAGCAGGATCTGGCGCTTCGACTCCGTCAGCACGTCCTCGGCCCGGCACGTGTAGTCGCCGCCCCTCACCAGGTCCTTCACCACCTGCCCCTCCGCCGCGCAGTACCGGCTCGCGTCCTCCAGGTCCTTCGTGAAGAACCCGATCCGGATGTTGTCATACGTCGCCTCGTAGCTGATGCCGCTCGCCGCCGGCGTCCCCACAGGCTGCGCAGCAGGCCGCACCAGCTGCGACACGGGCTCCGCCGCAGCCGTCGCCTTACGCCGCTGCATCAGCGCCGCGTGCCCGCACATACGGCGCCCACCACCACCACCAGCAGCGCTCGCAGCAGGAACGCCGCACGCCAGCAGCACGGCCACCACCACCAGCACCAGCACGGTCGGGGGGCGGGTCATGCAGAGCATTTCACACAGGAGAGCGGGTGAGCGAGGAGCGCGAGAAGCGTCAACGAAAGCACTAGAGGATCTAAAAGGCTTCTACGCAGAGCATCATAGGAGGACATAACAGAAAAAGAGCACATATACGCACACAAAACAAACATCATGCAAAGAAAAAGAGAGTGTGTGTGAAAACGCGACATCGAAACGGAGTAGAGAAAGAGGGATGGGAGGGCAGATCACGGCGCACAGCTGGAGGTCGGCCCGGGCAATGGCAGCGCAGAGGGGGCAGGCGGAACCGAAGGGTCCTCGCCCAGATGTCTTCAGTGGAGAGCCACTCGGTAGTGCATTTCAATAGAAACCGTAAACTTCAAACAAAGGGGAAACAAAGAGAGTGGCGCAGAGGGCCGAGCCGGCCTTCACCCTGCTGCGGGGAGAGAGAGCAAGCACGCGGGGGCACGGCTCCCGCATCCGCCGATTCATGCGGGGATGGCAATCGCTGGCTGTGGCTCCACCCCGTTGGTTTAGGTTTTCCTCTTGGATCTCCAATGTGAAACGGTTGTTAAAGGAAACAAAACAAAAAATCCCTCTCCGACTCTGTTCGGGTAGTTTGTCTGTACTCTCTCTCTTCCCAGCGCCACACCGCCGCCACCCTCGCCGGCACGGCCAGGAGGTGCGGCACACTGGCAGCGACTGATGTCAACGGGTCGAGCCGCACCCAAAATACGAACGAAGAAGAAACAGAAGTCAGCGAAGCTTCAGAATGGTCGAATGACGTAAAATAAATAATAATAAAACAGCGAGGAAATATATGAAAGAAAGGGGGGGGAATAAGGTACCCATCAGGTCATCAAAACAGTGTTAGCAAATAATAATAATAATAATAATAATAATAATAATAAAAGGTTGAGGCGTGGAGACACTCTGGGGTCCAAGGCGGCTCCAAAGGTCCTCCGACCTCCATCCCAGCACTCCTCAGGAGAGCGTGGGTACGTCGTGTAGCCCTCCGCCCCACGGCTGTAGAAGGTGGCGGGGTCGGGGCGTTCAGCGCCGCGCCCTCGCCGCACGCTCCACAAGGTCCGGGTTGGCGATCGCCAGCGTCCCAAAGCAGATCGCATCCGCCTCCTTCTTCTCCACCGCCTCCGCGGCCTCGGCAGGGTGTACTTCATGCCGGTGATGAGCACGCCCTTGTACACCTTCCGCGCCCACAGGTGCGCACCCGTCGCGGCGCTGAAGAAATCGGCCCGCATCACGTCCAGGAAGGCGAGTGTCGGGCGCTGGTTCAGCTGCTCGCACAGGTACGTCGTCAGCGCCTCGGGGTTCTCGTCGCTCTCGTCGTTGAAGGAGTTCACGGGGGACAGGCGCAGGGCCGTGCGGTCCGCACCAATCGCGCCAATCACGCCGTCCACCACCTCCAGCAGGAAGCGGCAGCGGTTCTCGATGCTCCCCCCGTACTCGTCCGTGCGCTGGTTCGACGACGTCTTGAGGAAGCCGTCCAGCAGGTAGCCGTTCGCGCCGTGGATCTGCACGCCATCGAACCCAGCCTCGATCGCGTTCTTCGCCGCCTGCACATACAGTTGGGCGTGCTCGTGGATCTCCGCAGCGGTCAGCTCCGCCGGCACGGGGTACGGCCTCTTCACCCCGGCCTTGTTAAACGCCTCCCGCACTGGTGCTGGGTGATCCCCACCGCAGACGCCGACACCACCTTGGTCACCCCGTGCGACAAGTTCTCCGGCACCGTCGCGCGGCCGCCGTGGTGAATCTGGCAGAAGATCAGGCCGCCCTTGGCGTGCACGGCGTCGGTCACCTTCTTCCACCCGGCGATCTGCTTCGGGCCGTAGATCCCGCCCTCGCGCACAAACGTCGAGTACCCCTCCCGGATCTGCGTCGCCTCGGTCACGATAAGCCCCATGCTCGCCCGCTGGCCGTAGTACTCCACCATCAGGTCCGTCGGGACGTGCTCGTCGTCCGCGCGGCAGCGGGTCACAGGCGCCATCACGACGCGGTTCCGCATCGTGTAGCGGCCCACCTTCAGCGGCGTCATCAGCGCATCGCACGGCATCGCGGAGGGAATAAAGGGGAGCGGAGAGAGAGGGAGATCCAGTTAGAGCGTGAGATCTACGAAACAGGTTGCATTAGAGGCACACGGTGGCACAGAAGAAAAAGAACAAGACAAAGGACGAGAGAGGGAGAGAGAAGGAAAGAGGGAGGGGATTAAGCTCAGCGTATAACAATGCAGAAGCGCTGCGACGTGTTCGTCTTTGCTGCCTTGGTGAGGAAGGGGAGGGGGCAGAGTTGAGGCCCTCAGCAGCAGCTGTATGGATGGGACCCCTTCGGCACGGATTAGTGTAGCACAATTTGAATGATCATAATGGACTTAAGTTAGGCGTATCTTTTCTATCTAAATAGATAGATAGGTAGACACTTTGTTTATGCCTTCATAGCCAAGTTAAAACTTCACGTACTGTTGTTGTTGTTGTTGTTGTTTTACGGGGAAGTGCCCCGCCATTGAATGTATCACGTTGGGTAGGGAATGGCACCGCACGGCGTAGACGGTGTACAACAAAAACATATCAAAAGAAGAGCTATCCATACTTTCCATAAACTACGAAAAATAATTTAAAAAAGAAACAAAAGAAAAGGAATGCGAAAAAATGGCACAAATATATGATTTCCTCACGGCTCTCTACCCCTCCTTCATCCTACGAACGACTGTTCCAGTGTTGCACCGTGCCGCACAGCCGGCACGGAGCTGAAGCGCAGCGAGAGACGTAGGCTTACCACGGCCTTCTCTCACCAACTCCCGGCTCTCCCGCACACACGGAGACCCTTGTGCGGACAAAACAACAGCTCCTACAGCGCACACAGCACACCGCAGGATCATCGGGTGTTTATGTAAAAAAAGAAAGAAATCGAGGAGCGTGCAGCTTTTCACTCCTCCGTCCGCCGCTGCATCGGGGAGTACAACCGTCGCGGTACAATGGCAGCGACTAACGTCAACGGTAGTGCATTTCAATAGAAACCGTAAACTTCAAACAAAGGGGAAACAAAGAGAGTGGCGCAGAGGGCCGAGCAAGCCTTCACCCTGCTGCGGGGAGAGAGAGCAAGCACGCGGGGCACGGCTCCCGCATCCGCCGATTCATGCGGGGATGGCAATCGCTGGCTGTGGCTCCACCCCGTTGGTTTAGGTTTGTCCTCTTGGATCTCCAATGTGAAACGGTTGTTAAAGGAAACAAAACCAAAAAAATCCCTCTCTGACTCTGTTCGGGTAGTTTGTCTGTACTAGCTCTCTCTTCCCAGCGCCACACCGCCGCCACCCTCGCCGGCACGGCCAGGAGGTGCGGCACACTGGCAGCGACTGATGTCAACGGGTCGAGCCGCACCCAAAATACGAACGAACAAGAGAAAACAGAAGTCAGCGAAGCTTCAGAATGGTCGAATGACGTAAAAATAAATAATAATAAAACAGCGAGGAAATATATAAAAGAAAGGGGAATAAGGTACCCATCAGGTCATCAAAACAGTGTTAGCAAATAATAATAATAATAATAATAATAATAATAAAAGGTTGAGGCGTGGAGACACTCTGGGGTCCAAGGCGGCTCCAAAGGTCCTCCGACCTCCATCCCAGCACTCCTCAGGAGAGCGTGGGGTACGTCGTGTAGCCCTCCGCCCCGCGGCTGTAGAAGGTGGCGGGGTCGGGGGCGTTCAGCGCCGCGCCCCTCGCCGCACGCTCCACAAGGTCCGGGTTGGCGATCGCCAGCGTCCCAAAGCAGATCGCATCCGCCTCCTTCTTCTCCACCGCCTCCGCGGCCTCGGCAGGGGTGTACTTCATGCCGGTGATGAGCACGCCCTTGTACACCTTCCGCGCCCACAGGTGCGCACCCGTCGCGGCGCTGAAGAAATCGGCCCGCATCACGTCCAGGAAGGCGAGTGTCGGGCGCTGGTTCAGCTGCTCGCACAGGTACGTCGTCAGCGCCTCGGGGTTCTCGTCGCTCTCGTCGTTGAAGGAGTTCACGGGGGGACAGGCGCAGGGCCGTGCGGTCCGCACCAATCGCGCCAATCACGCCGTCCACCACCTCCAGCAGGAAGCGGCAGCGGTTCTCGATGCTCCCCCCGTACTCGTCCGTGCGCTGGTTCGACGACGTCTTGAGGAAGCCGTCCAGCAGGTAGCCGTTCGCGCCGTGGATCTGCACGCCATCGAACCCAGCCTCGATCGCGTTCTTCGCCGCCTGCACATACAGTTGGGCGTGCTCGTGGATCTCCGCAGCGGTCAGCTCGGCCGGCACAGGGTACGGCCTCTTCACCCCGGCCTTGTTAAACGCCTCCCTGCACTGGTGCTGGGTGATCCCCACCGCAGACGCCGACACCACCTTGGTCAGCCCGTGCGACAAGTTCTCCGGCACCGTCGCGCGGCCGCCGTGGTGAATCTGGCAGAAGATCAGGCCGCCCTTGGCGTGCACGGCGTCGGTCACCTTCTTCCACCCGGCGATCTGCTTCGGGCCGTAGATCCCGCCCTCGCGCACAAACGTCGAGTACCCCTCCCGGATCTGCGTCGCCTCGGTCACGATAAGCCCCATGCTCGCCCGCTGGCCGTAGTACTCCACCATCAGGTCCGTCGGGACGTGCTCGTCGTCCGCGCGGCAGCGGGTCACAGGCGCCATCACGACGCGGTTCCGCATCGTGTAGCGGCCCACCTTCAGCGGGGTCATCAGCGCATCGCACGGCATCGCGGAGGGAATAAAGGGGAGCGGAGAGAGAGGGAGATCCAGTTAGAGCGTGAGATCTACGAAACAGGTTGCATTAGAGGCACACGGTGGCACAGAAGAAAAAGAACAAGACAAAGGAAACGTGAGAGAGGGAGAGAGGGAGAGAGAAGGAAAGATGGAGGGGATTAAGCTCAGCGTATAACAATGCAGAAGCGCTGCGACGTGTTCGTCTTTGCTGCCTTGGTGAGGAAGGGGGGAAGGGGGGCAGAGTTGAGGCCCTCAACAGCAGCTGTATGTATACGACCCCCGCTCCACACGGATTAGTGTAGCACAATTTGAATGATCATAATGGACTTAAGTTAGGCGTATCTTTTCTATCTAAATAGATAGATAGGTAGACACTTTGTTTATGTACTTTATGCCAAGTTAAAACTTCACGTACTGTTGTTGTTGTTGTTGTTGTTTTACGGGGAAGTGCCCCGCCATTGAATGTATCACGTTGGGTAGGGAATGGCACCGCACGGCGTAGACGGTGTACAACAAAAACATATCAAAAGAAGAGCTATCCATACTTGCCATAAACTACGAAATCATTTAAAAAAGAAACAAAAGAAAAGGAATGCGAAAAAATGGCAGAAATATATATATATATATATATATATCATTTCCTCACGGCTCTCTACCCCTCCTTCATCCTACGAACGACTGTTCCAGTGTTGCACCGTGTCGCACAGCCGGCACGGAGCTGAAGCGCAGCGAGAGACGTAGGCTTACCGCGGCCTTCTCTCACCAACTCCCGGCTCTCCCGCACACACGGAGACCCTTGTGCGGACAAAAGAACAGCTCCTACAGCGCACACAGCGCATCGCAGGTTCATTGGATGTTTATGTAAAAAAAGAAAGAAATCGAGGAGCGTGCAGCTTTTCACTCCTCCGTCCGCCGCTGCATCAGGGAGTACAACCACCCCACAGACCAGCAGCAGTAAGTCAGCGCATATATACGGCGCCCCAACACGGCCAGCCTCTAACCCAACGCGGATCCCTTGCGTACTCTCACAGAGGATCAACAGTGCACCGAACAAAAGAAAAAGAAAAGACAAACAAAAACGCCAACACCAAAAAAAGAGTGGGGCGTCGCCGATGTCGGCGGGGGATCGCCCCGTGGCGCCGCGCTCCACCCGGGGCTCGGGCCGGGAACGCCTCCGCCGGGGACCGCTGCGCTGCGGCGAATGTGTCGGCTGCACCACGCGCCGGCCGAGCCGTGCGGGGGGAGTAGTCGTATAAGGGGTGGCGCAGGGCAAGCCGGTGGTGTCCACAGTCGCTGGCGGCGGGCCGCGGAGGCATGGAGCGGGTGACGATGGGAAGAGATTTACATTTGATGTGTAGAGCGAAACAAAATAAAAGATATGAAAGAAAAAAATCACAAAACAGGGGAACACTGGAAAGTGCGTATAGTCGGGGAGTTATATAAGTATTTGGGCAAAAGAAAACGAAAAAAGGAAAAATAAAATGGAAAAACAAAAGTATAGGAGGTCTGTTAGATGTTAGTTAGGGCTGCGGCTGCCCGGCATCAGGCGCACGGCGCACGAGGTGCACCCTAAAGCATCAACGCAGTGAGCACAGCAGCAGCCGTCAAGGCCAACGCACCGCCGGCGCTCCTCACGGCAACACCTGCAGCGCTGTTCTTCGGCGAATCCGTTGGGTCCGGCGCGGCAGTGGTGTAGTCGGAGGGAGGAAGGTCAACCGTAGCATCGCACATCGCAGCAAAGGGCGGGCACGTCAGGGTGCCACTCACAAACGTCGAGCTGTACTTGGACGGCTGCACCGTCGACCCCCACGGGGCACGGCACCCACTCGCTGGCGCCCGAGAACTTCACAGCGTACGTGCTCGTGCCGCACTGCACCGCTGCGCACGTCGTGTACAGCGAGACGCCGTCCGCCTGGTTCGCAATCTTCAGCTCCTCCGAGGTGCTCGGCGTCTGCATGCAGCGCGACGTGGGCGTCACAAGGCCCCCAGGCATATCGTTGGAATAGCGGCAGTCGGACTTGTAGAAGCCCTGGATAAAGGGGCAGCTCTCCGCATAGTCCTGCGCACCACCCTTCTTGGGGTCGCTGAAGTACTGGAAGTAGCTGGGCAGGTCCTCGGAGCGGGTCATCAGGTTGCAGAAGCCCATCGTCAGGTGGCCCTCGGTGCAGCGCTCCGCCGTGGACTCGTCCGTGCAGAACATCTGCGGGAACTGCGACACCCCGTCGATCACGCACTTCTTCGTCAGAAACTCCGGGCCAGCCTGGTACCCCCCAAGCCATCTTCTCCGCCTTGCTGTAGTCCGCCTGGTAGTACCCAAGGTCCTCGAACAGTCAAGCGTAATCGCCGTGTACGCGCCGACCTCAGGGTTGCTTGCCATCAGCTCGTCCTTCAGGTTCCGCCCGTTCCAGTGCACGTCCCACAGCGGGTCCTCCAGCTCCACCCCCGTCAGCGACGAGTCGCCAAAGTGCTCCTGCGCAGCCTTCACAGCCTTCGCGGACACGACCTCCAGCGTCGTCGGCTTCCCACGCACATCCGCAACCGTCTTCGTCATCCCCTTCGACGTGAACACGCCCAGGCTGAACCCAAGGGCATGGGCCATCTCGTGCGCCAACTCTCGGACGGCGTTGTGGCTGTACTCGATCCGGCCCGCAGGCACGTCCAGCGCGGCAAACACGGGGCGGCCGTTGCTCATCTTGTAGCACGCATCCGCCACCGCCATGATGTTCTCCGACGTCGGCGCAGCGGACACGTAGAACACGACGTCGTACCCGTACACGCCCTTCGACTGGTGCGACTCGGGGATCGTGAACGCAGAGCACATCGTGCTCGTCATCTCCAGATCGCTCATCTTCACGAACCCGAGGAGCCGCTGCACCTTCAGGCGCTCCTGGTGCAGCATGATCGCGGCGGGCAGCAGCTGGTCCAGCAGGATCTGGCGCTTCGACTCCGTCAGCACGTCCTCGGCCCGGCACGTGTAGTCGCCGCCCCTCACCAGGTCCTTCACCACCTGCCCCTCCGCCGCGCAGTACCGGCTCGCGTCCTCCAGGTCCTTCGTGAAGAACCCGATCCGGATGTTGTCATACGTCGCCTCGTAGCTGATGCCGCTCGCCGCCGGCGTCCCCACAGGCTGCGCAGCAGCCGCACCAGCTGCGACACGGGCTCCGCCGCAGCCGTCGCCTTACGCCGCTGCATCAGCGCCGCGTGCCCGCACATACGGCGCCCACCACCACCACCAGCAGCGCTCGCAGCAGGAACGCCGCACGCCAGCAGCACGGCCACCACCACCAGCACCAGCACGGTCGGGGGGCGGGTCATGCAGAGCATTTCACACAGGAGAGCGGGTGAGCGAGGAGCGCGAGAAGCGTCAACGAAAGCACTAGAGGATCTAAAAGGCTTCTACGCAGAGCATCATAGGGGAACATAACAGAAAAAGAGCACATATACGCACACAAAACAAACATCATGCAAAGAAAAAGAGAGTGTGTGTGAAAACGCGACATCGAAACGGAGTAGAGAAAGAGGGATGGGAGGGCAGATCACGGCGCACAGCTGGAGGTCGGCCCGGGCAATGGCAGCGCAGAGGGGGCAGGCGGAACCGAAGGGTCCTCGCCCAGATGTCTTCAGTGGAGAGCCACTCGGTAGTGCATTTCAATAGAAACCGTAAACTTCAAACAAAGGGGAAACAAAAGAGGAGTGGCGCAGAGGGCCGAGCCGGCCTTCACCCTGCTGCGGGGAGAGCAAGCACGCGGGGGCACGGCTCCCGCATCCGCCGATTCATGCGGGGATGGCAATCGCTGGCTGTGGCTCCACCCCGTTGGTTTAGGTTTGTCCTCTTGGATCTCCAATGTGAAACGGTTGTTAAAGGAAACAAAAACAAAAAAATCCCTCTCCGACTCTGTTCGGGTAGTTTGTCTGTACTAGCTCTCTCTCTTCCCAGCGCCACACCGCCGCCACCCTCGCCGGCACGGCCAGGAGGTGCGGCACACTGGCAGCGACTGATGTCAACGGGTCGAGCCGCACCCAAAATACGAACGAAGAAGAGAAAACAGAAGTCAGCGAAGCTTCAGAATGGTCGAATGACGTAAAAATAAATAATAATAAAACAGCGAGGAAATATATGAAAGAAAGGGGGGGGAATAAGGTACCCATCAGGTCATCAAAACAGTGTTAGCAAATAATAATAATAATAATAATAATAATAATAATAAAAGGTTGAGGCGTGGAGACACTCTGGGGTCCAAGGCGGCTCCAAAGGTCCTCCGACCTCCATCCCAGCACTCCTCAGGAGAGCGTGGGGTACGTCGTGTAGCCCTCCGCCCCACGGCTGTAGAAGGTGGCGGGGTCGGGGGCGTTCAGCGCCGCGCCCTCGCCGCACGCTCCACAAGGTCCGGGTTGGCGATCGCCAGCGTCCCAAAGCAGATCGCATCCGCCTCCTTCTTCTCCACCGCCTCCGCTGCCTCGGCAGGGGTGTACTTCATGCCGGTGATGAGCACGCCCTTGTACACCTTCCGCGCCCACAGGTGCGCACCCGTCGCGGCGCTGAAGAAATCGGCCCGCATCACGTCCAGGAAGGCGAGTGTCGGGCGCTGGTTCAGCTGCTCGCACAGGTACGTCGTCAGCGCCTCGGGGTTCTCGTCGCTCTCGTCGTTGAAGGAGTTCACGGGGGACAGGCGCAGGGCCGTGCGGTCCGCACCAATCGCGCCAATCACGCCGTCCACCACCTCCAGCAGGAAGCGGCAGCGGTTCTCGATGCTCCCCCCGTACTCGTCCGTGCGCTGGTTCGACGACGTCTTGAGGAAGCCGTCCAGCAGGTAGCCGTTCGCGCCGTGGATCTGCACGCCATCGAACCCAGCCTCGATCGCGTTCTTCGCCGCCTGCACATACAGTTGGGCGTGCTCGTGGATCTCCGCAGCGGTCAGCTCCGCCGGCACGGGGTACGGCCTCTTCACCCCGGCCTTGTTAAACGCCTCCCGCACTGGTGCTGGGTGATCCCCACCGCAGACGCCGACACCACCTTGGTCACCCCGTGCGACAAGTTCTCCGGCACCGTCGCGCGGCCGCCGTGGTGAATCTGGCAGAAGATCAGGCCGCCCTTGGCGTGCACGGCGTCGGTCACCTTCTTCCACCCGGCGATCTGCTTCGGGCCGTAGATCCCGCCCTCGCGCACAAACGTCGAGTACCCCTCCCGGATCTGCGTCGCCTCGGTCACGATAAGCCCCATGCTCGCCCGCTGGCCGTAGTACTCCACCATCAGGTCCGTCGGGACGTGCTCGTCGTCCGCGCGGCAGCGGGTCAGAGGCGCCATCACGACGCGGTTCCGCATCGTGTAGCGGCCCACCTTCAGCGGGGTCATCAGCGCATCGCACGGCATCGCGGAGGGAATAAAGGGGAGCGGAGAGAGAGGGAGATCCAGTTAGAGCGTGAGATCTACGAAACAGGTTGCATTAGAGGCACACGGTGGCACAGAAGAAAAAGAACAAGACAAAGGAAACGTGAGAGAGGGAGAGAGAAGGAAAGAGGGATGGGATTAAGCTCAGCGTATAACAATGCAGAAGCGCTGCGACGTGTTCGTCTTTGCTGCCTTGGTGAGGAAGGGGGGGAGGGGGGCAGAGTTGAGGCCCTCAACAGCAGCTGTATGTATACGACCCCCGCTCCACACGGATTAGTGTAGCACAATTTGAATGATCATAATGGACTTAAGTTAGGCGTATCTTTTCTATCTAAATAGATAGATAGGTAGACACTTTGTTTATGTACTTTATGCCAAGTTAAAACTTCACGTACTGTTGTTGTTGTTGTTGTTGTTTTACGGGGAAGTGCCCCGCCATTGAATGTATCACGTTGGGTAGGGAATGGCACCGCACGGCGTAGACGGTGTACAACAAAAACATATCAAAAGAAGAGCTATCCATACTTTCCATAAACTACGAAATCATTTAAAAAAGAAACAAAAGAAAAGGAATGCGAAAAAATGGCACAAATATATGATTTCCTCACGGCTCTCTACCCCTCCTTCATCCTACGAACGACTGTTCCAGTGTTGCACCGTGCCGCACAGCCGGCACGGAGCTGAAGCGCAGCGAGAGACGTAGGCTTACCGCGGCCTTCTCTCACCAACTCCCGGCTCTCCCGCACACACAGAGACCCTTGTGCGGACAAAACAACAGCTCCTACAGCGCACACAGCACACCGCAGGATCATCGGGTGTTTATGTAAAAAAAGAAAGAAATCGAGGAGCGTGCAGCTTTTCACTCCTCCGTCCGCCGCTGCATCGGGGAGTACAACCGTCGCGGTACAATGGCAGCGACTAACGTCAACGGTAGTGCATTTCAATAGAAACCGTAAACTTCAAACAAAGGGGAAACAAAAGAGGAGTGGCGCAGAGGGCCGAGCCGGCCTTCACCCTGCTGCGGGGAGAGAGAGCAAGCACGCGGGGGCACGGCTCCCGCATCCGCCGATTCATGCGGGGATGGCAATCGCTGGCTGTGGCTCCACCCCGTTGGTTTAGGTTTGTCCTCTTGGATCTCCAATGTGAAACGGTTGTTAAAGGAAACAAAACCAAAAAAATCCCTCTCTGACTCTGTTCGGGTAGTTTGTCTGTACTAGCTGTCTCTCTTCCCAGCGCCACACCGCCGCCACCCTCGCCGGCACGGCCAGGAGGTGCGGCACACTGGCAGCGACTGATGTCAACGGGTCGAGCCGCACCCAAAATACGAACGAACAAGAGAAAACAGAAGTCAGCGAAGCTTCAGAATGGTCGAATGACGTAAAAATAAATAATAATAAAACAGCGAGGAAATATATAAAAGAAAGGGGGGGGAATAAGGTACCCATCAGGTCATCAAAACAGTGTTAGCAAATAATAATAATAATAATAATAATAATAATAAAAGGTTGAGGCGTGGAGACACTCTGGGGTCCAAGGCGGCTCCAAAGGTCCTCCGACCTCCATCCCAGCACTCCTCAGGAGAGCGTGGGTACGTCGTGTAGCCCTCCGCCCCGCGGCTGTAGAAGGTGGCGGGGTCGGGGCGTTCAGCGCCGCGCGCCCTCGCCGCACGCCCACAAGGTCCGGGTTGGCGATCGCCAGCGTCCCAAAGCAGATCGCATCCGCCTCCTTCTTCTCCACCGCCTCCGCGGCCTCGGCAGGGGTGTACTTCATGCCGGTGATGAGCACGCCCTTGTACACCTTCCGCGCCCACAGGTGCGCACCCGTCGCGGCGCTGAAGAAATCGGCCCGCATCACGTCCAGGAAGGCGAGTGTCGGGCGCTGGTTCAGCTGCTCGCACAGGTACGTCGTCAGCGCCTCGGGGTTCTCGTCGCTCTCGTCGTTGAAGGAGTTCACGGGGGACAGGCGCAGGGCCGTGCGGTCCGCACCAATCGCGCCAATCACGCCGTCCACCACCTCCAGCAGGAAGCGGCAGCGGTTCTCGATGCTCCCCCCGTACTCGTCCGTGCGCTGGTTCGACGACGTCTTGAGGAAGCCGTCCAGCAGGTAGCCGTTCGCGCCGTGGATCTGCACGCCATCGAACCCAGCCTCGATCGCGTTCTTCGCCGCCTGCACATACAGTTGGGCGTGCTCGTGGATCTCCGCAGCGGTCAGCTCCGCCGGCACGGGGTACGGCCTCTTCACCCCGGCCTTGTTAAACGCCTCCCTGCACTGGTGCTGGGTGATCCCCACCGCAGACGCCGACACCACCTTGGTCACCCCGTGCGACAAGTTCTCCGGCACCGTCGCGCGGCCGCCGTGGTGAATCTGGCAGAAGATCAGGCCGCCCTTGGCGTGCACGGCGTCGGTCACCTTCTTCCACCCGGCGATCTGCTTCGGGCCGTAGATCCCGCCCTCGCGCACAAACGTCGAGTACCCCTCCCGGATCTGCGTCGCCTCGGTCACGATAAGCCCCATGCTCGCCCGCTGGCCGTAGTACTCCACCATCAGGTCCGTCGGGACGTGCTCGTCGTCCGCGCGGCAGCGGGTCAGGCGCCATCACGACGCGGTTCCGCATCGTGTAGCGGCCCACCTTCAGCGGGTCATCAGCGCATCGCACGGCATGGCGGAGGGAATAGGGGGAGGGAGAGGAGATCCAGTTAGAGCGTGAGATCTACGAAACAGGTTGCATTAGAGGCACACGGTGGCACAGAAGAAAAAGAACAAGACAAAGGAAACGTGAGAGAGGGAGAGAGAAGGAAAGAGGGAGGGATTAAGCTCAGCGTATAACAATGCAGAAGCGCTGCGACGTGTTCGTCTTTGCTGCCTTGGTGAGGAAGGGGAGGGGCAGAGTTGAGGCCCTCAGCAGCAGCTGTATGTATACGACCCCCGCTCCACACGGATTAGTGTAGCACAATTTGAATGATCATAATGGACTTAAGTTAGGCGTATCTTTTCTATCTAAATAGATAGATAGGTAGACACTTTGTTTATGTACTTTATGCCAAGTTAAAACTTCACGTACTGTTGTTGTTGTTGTTGTTGTTGTTTTACGGGAAGTGCCCCGCCATTGAATGTATCACGTTGGGTAGGGAATGGCACCGCACGGCGTAGACGGTGTACAACAAAAACATATCAAAAGAAGAGCTATCCATACTTGCCATAAACTACGAAATCATTTAAAAAAGAAACAAAAGAAAAGGAATGCGAAAAAAAAATATATATATATATATATATATATCATTTCCTCACGGCTCTCTACCCCTCCTTCATCCTACGAACGACTGTTCCAGTGTTGCACCGTGTCGCACAGCCGGCACGGAGCTGAAGCGCAGCGAGAGACGTAGGCTTACCGCGGCCTTCTCTCACCAACTCCCGGCTCTCCCGCACACACGGAGACCCTTGTGCGGACAAAAGAACAGCTCCTACAGCGCACACAGCGCATCGCAGGTTCATTGGATGTTTATGTAAAAAAAGAAAGAAATCGAGGAGCGTGCAGCTTTTCACTCCTCCGTCCGCCGCTGCATCAGGGAGTACAACCACCCCACAGACCAGCAGCAGTAAGTCAGCGCATATATACGGCGCCCCAACACGGCCAGCCTCTAACCCAACGCGGATCCCTTGCGTACTCTCACAGAGGATCAACAGTGCACCGAACAAAAGAAAAAGAAAAGACAAACAAAAACGCCAACACCAAAAAAAGAGTGGGGCGTCGCCGATGTCGGCGGGGGATCGCCCCGTGGCGCCGCGCTCCACCCGGGGCTCGGGCCGGGAACGCCTCCGCCGGGGACCGCTGCGCTGCGGCGAATGTGTCGGCTGCACCACGCGCCGGCCGAGCCGTGCGGGGGGAGTAGTCGTATAAGGGGTGGCGCAGGGCAAGCCGGTGGTGTCCACAGTCGCTGGCGGCGGGCCGCGGAGGCATGGAGCGGGTGACGATGGGAAGAGATTTACATTTGATGTGTAGAGCGAAACAAAATAAAAGATATGAAAGAAAAAAAATCACAAAACAGGGGAACACTGGAAAGTGCGTATAGTCGGGGAGTTATATAAGTATTTGGGCAAAAGAAAACGAAAAAAGGAAAAATAAAATGGAAAAAAAAAAGTATAGGAGGTCTGTTAGATGTTAGTTAGGGCTGCGGCTGCCCGGCATCAGGCGCACGGCGCACGAGGTGCACCCTAAAGCATCAACGCAGTGAGCACAGCAGCAGCCGTCAAGGCCAACGCACCGCCGGCGCTCCTCACGGCAACACCTGCAGCGCTGTTCTTCGGCGAATCCGTTGGGTCCGGCGCGGCAGTGGTGTAGTCGGAGGGAGGAAGGTCAACCGTAGCATCGCACATCGCAGCAAAGGGCGGGCACGTCAGGGTGCCACTCACAAACGTCGAGCTGTACTTGGACGGCTGCACCGTCGACCCCACGGGGCACGGCACCCACTCGCTGGCGCCCGAGAACTTCACAGCGTACGTGCTCGTGCCGCACTGCACCGCTGCGCACGTCGTGTACAGCGAGACGCCGTCCGCCTGGTTCGCAATCTTCAGCTCCTCCGAGGTGCTCGGCGTCTGCATGCAGCGCGACGTGGGCGTCACAAGGCCCCAGGCAATCGTTGGAATAGCGGCAGTCGGACTTGTAGAAGCCCTGGATAAAGGGGCAGCTCTCCGCATAGTCCTGCGCACCACCCTTCTTGGGGTCGCTGAAGTACTGGAAGTAGCTGGGCAGGTCCTCGGAGCGGGTCATCAGGTTGCAGCGGCCCATCGTCAGGTGGCCCTCGGTGCAGCGCTCCGCCGTGGACTCGTCCGTGCAGAACATCTGCGGGAACTGCGACACCCCGTCGATCACGCACTTCTTCGTCAGAAACTCCGGGCCAGCCTGGTACCCCCAAGCCATCTTCTCCGCCTTGCTGTAGTCCGCCTGGTAGTACCCAAGGTCCTCGAACAGTCCAAGCGTAATCGCCGTGTACGCGCCGACCTCAGGGTTGCTTGCCATCAGCTCGTCCTTCAGGTTCCGCCCGTTCCAGTGCACGTCCCACAGCGGATCCTCCAGCTCCACCCCCCGTCAGCGACGAGTCGCCAAAGTGCTCCTGCGCAGCCTTCACAGCCTTCGCGGACACGACCTCCAGCGTCGTCGGCTTCCCACGCACATCCGCAACCGTCTTCGTCATCCCCTTCGACGTGAACACGCCCAGGCTGAACCCAAGGGCATGGGCCATCTCGTGCGCCAACTCTCGGACGGCGTTGTGGCTGTACTCGATCCGGCCCGCAGGCACGTCCAGCGCGGCAAACACGGGGCGGCCGTTGCTCATCTTGTAGCACGCATCCGCCACCGCCATGATGTTCTCCGACGTCGGCGCAGCGGACACGTAGAACACGACGTCGTACCCGTACACGCCCTTCGACTGGTGCGACGCGGGGATCGTGAACGCAGAGCACGTCGTGCTCGTCATCTCCAGATCGCTCATCTTCACGAACCCGAGGAGCCGCTGCACCTTCAGGCGCTCCTGGTGCAGCATGATCGCGGCGGGCAGCAGCTGGTCCAGCAGGATCTGGCGCTTCGACTCCGTCAGCACGTCCTCGGCCCGGCACGTGTAGTCGCCGCCCCTCACCAGGTCCTTCACCACCTGCCCCTCCGCCGCGCAGTACCGGCTCGCGTCCTCCAGGTCCTTCGTGAAGAACCCGATCCGGATGTTGTCATACGTCGCCTCGTAGCTGATGCCGCTCGCCGCCGGCGTCCCCACAGGCTGCGCAGCAGGCCGCACCAGCTGCGACACGGGCTCCGCCGCAGCCGTCGCCTTACGCCGCTGCATCAGCGCCGCGTGCCCGCACATACGGCGCCCACCACCACCACCAGCAGCGCTCGCAGCAGGAACGCCGCACGCCAGCAGCACGGCCACCACCACCAGCACCAGCACGGTCGGGGGGCGGGTCATGCAGAGCATTTCACACAGGAGAGCGGGTGAGCGAGGAGCGCGAGAAGCGTCAACGAAAGCACTAGAGGATCTAAAGGCTTCTACGCAGAGCATCATAGGGGACATAACAGAAAAAGAGCACATATACGCACACAAAACAAACGTCATGCAAAGAAAAAGAGAGGTTGTGAAAACGCGACATCGAAACGGAGTAGAGAAAGAGGGATGGGAGGGCAGATCACGGCGCACAGCTGGAGGTCGGCCCGGGCAATGGCAGCGCAGAGGGGGCAGGCGGAACCGAAGGGTCCTCGCCCAGATGTCTTCAGTGGAGAGCCACTCGGTAGTGCATTTCAATAGAAACCGTAAACTTCAAACAAAGGGGAAACAAAAGAGGAGTGGCGCAGAGGGCCGAGCCGGCCTTCACCCTGCTGCGGGGAGAGAGAGCAAGCACGCGGGGGCACGGCTCCCGCATCCGCCGATTCATGCGGGGATGGCAATCGCTGGCTGTGGCTCCACCCCGTTGGTTTAGGTTTGTCCTCTTGGATCTCCAATGTGAAACGGTTGTTAAAGGAAACAAAAACAAAAAAATCCCTCTCTGACTCTGTTCGGGTAGTTTGTCTGTACTAGCTCTCTCTTCCCAGCGCCACACCGCCGCCACCCTCGCCGGCACGGCCAGGAGGTGCGGCACACTGGCAGCGACTGATGTCAACGGGTCGAGCCGCACCCAAAATACGAACGAACAAGAGGAAACAGAAGTCAGCGAAGCTTCAGAATGGTCGAATGACGTAAAAAATAAATAATAATAAAACAGCGAGGAAATATATGAAAGAAAGGGGGGGGAATAAGGTACCCATCAGGTCATCAAAACAGTGTTAGCAAATAATAATAATAATAATAATAATAATAATAATAAAAGGTTGAGGCGTGGAGACACTCTGGGGTCCAAGGCGGCTCCAAAGGTCCTCCGACCTCCATCCCAGCACTCCTCAGGAGAGCGTGGGGTACGTCGTGTAGCCCTCCGCCCCGCGGCTGTAGAAGGTGGCGGGGTCGGGGGCGTTCAGCGCCGCGCCCCTCGCCGCACGCTCCACAAGGTCCGGGTTGGCGATCGCCAGCGTCCCAAAGCAGATCGCATCCGCCTCCTTCTTCTCCACCGCCTCCGCGGCCTCGGCAGGGGGTGTACTTCATGCCGGTGATGAGCACGCCCTTGTACACCTTCCGCGCCCACAGGTGCGCACCCGTCGCGGCGCTGAAGAAATCGGCCCGCATCACGTCCAGGAAGGCGAGTGTCGGGCGCTGGTTCAGCTGCTCGCACAGGTACGTCGTCAGCGCCTCGGGGTTCTCGTCGCTCTCGTCGTTGAAGGAGTTCACGGGGGACAGGCGCAGGGCCGTGCGGTCCGCACCAATCGCGCCAATCACGCCGTCCACCACCTCCAGCAGGAAGCGGCAGCGGTTCTCGATGCTCCCCCCGTACTCGTCCGTGCGCTGGTTCGACGACGTCTTGAGGAAGCCGTCCAGCAGGTAGCCGTTCGCGCCGTGGATCTGCACGCCATCGAACCCAGCCTCGATCGCGTTCTTCGCCGCCTGCACATACAGTTGGGCGTGCTCGTGGATCTCCGCAGCGGTCAGCTCCGCCGGCACGGGGTACGGCCTCTTCACCCCGGCCTTGTTAAACGCCTCCCTGCACTGGTGCTGGGTGATCCCCACCGCAGACGCCGACACCACCTTGGTCACCCCGTGCGACAAGTTCTCCGGCACCGTCGCGCGGCCGCCGTGGTGAATCTGGCAGAAGATCAGGCCGCCCTTGGCGTGCACGGCGTCGGTCACCTTCTTCCACCCGGCGATCTGCTTCGGGCCGTAGATCCCGCCCTCGCGCACAAACGTCGAGTACCCCTCCCGGATCTGCGTCGCCTCGGTCACGATAAGCCCCATGCTCGCCCGCTGGCCGTAGTACTCCACCATCAGGTCCGTCGGGACGTGCTCGTCGTCCGCGCGGCAGCGGGTCACAGGCGCCATCACGACGCGGTTCCGCATCGTGTAGCGGCCCACCTTCAGCGGGGTCATCAGCGCATCGCACGGCATCGCGGAGGGAATAAAGGGGAGCGGAGAGAGAGGGAGATCCAGTTAGAGCGTGAGATCTACGAAACAGGTTGCATTAGAGGCACACGGTGGCACAGAAGAAAAAGAACAAGACAAAGGAAACGTGAGAGAGGGAGAGAGGGAGAGAGAAGGAAAGAGGGATGGGATTAAGCTCAGCGTATAACAATGCAGAAGCGCTGCGACGTGTTCGTCTTTGCTGCCTTGGTGAGGAAGGGGGGGAGGGGGGCAGAGTTGAGGCCCTCAACAGCAGCTGTATGTATACGACCCCCGCTCCACACGGATTAGTGTAGCACAATTTGAATGATCATAATGGACTTAAGTTAGGCGTATCTTTTCTATCTAAATAGATAGATAGGTAGACACTTTGTTTATGTACTTTATGCCAAGTTAAAACTTCACGTACTGTTGTTGTTGTTGTTGTTGTTTTACGGGGAAGTGCCCCGCCATTGAATGTATCACGTTGGGTAGGGAATGGCACCGCACGGCGTAGACGGTGTACAACAAAAACATATCAAAAGAAGAGCTATCCATACTTGCCATAAACTACGAAATCATTTAAAAAAGAAACAAAAGAAAAGGAATGCGAAAAATGGCATATATATATATATATTCCTCACGGCTCTCTACCCCTCCTTCATCCTACGAACGACTGTTCCAGTGTTGCACCGTGCCGCACAGCCGGCACGGAGCTGAAGCGCAGCGAGAGACGTAGGCTTACCGCGGCCTTCTCTCACCAACTCCCGGCTCTCCCGCACACACGGAGACCCTTGTGCGGACAAAACAACAGCTCCTACAGCGCACACAGCACACCGCAGGATCATCGGGTGTTTATGTAAAAAAAGAAAGAAATCGAGGAGCGTGCAGCTTTTCACTCCTCCGTCCGCCGCTGCATCGGGGAGTACAACCACCCCACAGACCAGCGGCAGTAAGTCAGCGCATATATACGGCGCCCCAACACGGCCAGCCTCTAACCCAACGCGGATCCCTTGCGTACTCTCACAGAGGATCAACAGTGCACCGAACAAAAGAAAAAGAAAAGACAAACAAAACCTGCAACACCAAAAAAGTGGGGCGTCGCCGATCGTCGGCGGGGATCGCCCGTGGCGCCGCGCTCCACCCGGGGCTCGGGCCGGGAACGCCTCCGCCGGGGACCGCTGCGCTGCGGCGATGTGTCGGTGCACCACGCGCCGGCCGAGCCGTGCGGGGAGTAGTCGTATAAGGGTGGCGCAGGGCAAGCCGGTGGTGTCCACAGTCGCTGGCGGCGGGCCGCGGAGGCATGGAGCGGGTGACGATGGGAAGAGATTTACATTTGATGTGTAGAGCGAAACAAAATAAAAGATATGAAGAAAAAAAATCACAAAACAGGGGAACACTGGAAAGTGCGTATAGTCGGGGAGTTATATAAGTATTTGGGCAAAAGAAAACGAAAAAAGGAAAATAAAATGGAAAAAAAAAAGTATAGGAGGTCTGTTAGATGTTAGTTAGGCTGCGGCTGCCCGGCATCAGGCGCACGGCGCACGAGGTGCACCCTGCATCAACGCAGTGAGCACAGCAGCAGCCGTCAAGGCCAACGCACCGCCGGCGCTCCTCACGGCAACACCTGCAGCGCTGTTCTTCGGCGAATCCGTTGGGTCCGGCGCGGCAGTGGTTGTAGTCGGAGGAAGGTCAACCGCATCGCACATCGCAGCAAAGGGCGGGCACGTCAGGGTGCCACTCACAAACGTCGAGCTGTACGGACGGCTGCACCGTCGACCCACGGGGCACGGCACCGAAACTTGCTTGTTGTTCTGCACGGGAACCAACAAAGAACAGATACGTGATCAAGGCAGCGGGAGTGCAAGGGGAAGAAATAGCAGCGCGCCAGAGACAAAGAAAGAGAGTCGGCAACCCCATCGAAACGGGTTGGAAGGGCAGAGCAGATCACGGCGCACAGCTGCAGGTCGGCCGGGCAATGGCAGCGCAGGGGGGCGGAACCGAAGGGTCCTCGCCCAGATGTCTTCAGTGGAGAGCCACTCGGTAGTGCATTTCAATAGAAACCGTAAACTTCAAACAAAGGGGAAACAAAGAGGTGGCGGAGAGGGCCGAGCAAGCCTTCACCCTGCTGCGGGAGAGAGCAAGCACGCGGGGCACGGCTCCCCATCCGCCGATTCATGCGGGATGGCAATCGCTGGCTGTGGCTCCACCCCGTTGGTTTAGGTTTGTCCTCTTGGATCTCCATGTGAAACGGTTGTTAAAAGAAACAAAACAAAAAAATCCCTCTCTGACTTTGTTCGGGTAGTTTGTCTGTACTAGCTCTCTCTTCCCAGCGCCACACCGCCGCCACCCTCGCCGGCACGGCCAGGAGGTGCGGCACACTGGCAGCGACTGACGTCAACGGGTCGAGCCGCACCCAAAATACGAACGAACAAGAGAAACAGAAGTCAGCGAAGCTTCAGAATGGTCGAATGACGTAAAATAAATAATAATAAAACAGCGAGGAAATATAAAAGAAAGGGAGGGAATAAGGTACCCATCAGGTCATCAAAACAGTGTTAGCATAATAATAATAATAATAATAATAATAATAATAATAAAAGGTTGAGGTGTGGAGACACTCTGGGGTCCAAGGCGGCTCCAAAGGTCCTCCGACCTCCATCCCAGCACTCCTCAGGAGAGCGTGGGGTACGTCGTGTAGCCCTCCGCCCCACGGCTGTAGAAGGTGGCGGGGTCGGGGGCGTTCAGCGCCGCGCCCCTCGCCACACGCTCCACAAGGTCCGGGTTGGCGATCGCCAGCGTCCCAAAGCAGATCGCATCCGCCTCCTTCGTCTCCACCGCCTCCGCGGCCTCGGCAGGGGTGTACTTCATGCCGGTGATGAGCACGCCCTTGTACACCTTCCGCGCCCACAGGTGCGCACCCGTCGCGGCGCTGAAGAAATCGGCCCGCATCACGTCCAGGAAGGCGAGTGTCGGGCGCTGGTTCAGCTGCTCGCACAGGTACGTCGTCAGCGCCTCGGGGTTCTCGTCGCTCTCGTCGTTGAAGGAGTTCACGGGGGACAGGCGCAGGGCCGTGCGGTCCGCACCAATCGCGCCAATCACGCCGTCCACCACCTCCAGCAGGAAGCGGCAGCGGTTCTCGATGCTCCCCCCGTACTCGTCCGTGCGCTGGTTCGACGACGTCTTGAGGAAGCCGTCCAGCAGGTAGCCGTTCGCGCCGTGGATCTGCACGCCATCGAACCCAGCCTCGATCGCGTTCTTCGCCGCCTGCACATACAGTTGGGCGTGCTCGTGGATCTCCGCAGCGGTCAGCTCCGCCGGCACGGGTACGGCCTCTTCACCCCGGCCTTGTTAAACGCCTCCCGCACTGGTGCTGGGTGATCCCCACCGCAGACGCCGACACCACCTTGGTCAGCCCGTGCGACAAGTTCTCCGGCACCGTCGCGCGGCCGCCGTGGTGAATCTGGCAGAAGATCAGGCCGCCCTTGGCGTGCACGGCGTCGGTCACCTTCTTCCACCCGGCGATCTGCTTCGGGCCGTAGATCCCGCCCTCGCGCACAAACGTCGAGTACCCCTCCCGGATCTGCGTCGCCTCGGTCACGATAAGCCCCATGCTCGCCCGCTGGCCGTAGTACTCCACCATCAGGTCCGTCGGGACGTGCTCGTCGTCCGCGCGGCAGCGGGTCAGAGGCGCCATCACGACGCGGTTCCGCATCGTGTAGCGGCCCACCTTCAGCGGGGTCATCAGCGCATCGCACGGCATCGCGGAGGGAATAAAGGGAGGGAGAGGAGAACGAAACTTGCTTGTTGTTCTGCACGGGAACCAACAAAGAACAGATGGGGCACAGGTGATCAAGGCAGCGGGAGTGCAAGGGGGAAGAAATAGCAGCCGCCACGCCAGAGACAAAGAAAGAGGAGTCGGCAACAGAAGAAAGATCGAAACGGAGAAAGAGGGATGGAAGGGCAGAGCAGATCACGGCGCACAGCTGCAGGTCGGCCCGGGCAATGGCAGCGCAGGGGGGGCAGGCGGAACCGAAGGGTCCTCGCCCAGATGTCTTCAGTGGAGAGCCACTCGGTAGTGCATTTCAATAGAAACCGTAAACTTCAAACAAAGGGGAAACAAAAGAGGAGTGGCGGAGAGGGCCGAGCCGGCCTTCACCCTGCTGCGGGGAGAGAGAGCAAGCACGCGGGGGCACGGCTCCCGCATCCGCCGATTCATGCGGGGATGGCAATCGCTGGCTGTGGCTCCACCCCGTTGGTTTAGGTTTGTCCTCTTGGATCTCCATGTGAAACGGTTGTTAAAAGAAACAAAACCAAAAAAATCCCTCTCTGACTTTGTTCGGGTAGTTTGTCTGTACTAGCTCTCTCTCTTCCCAGCGCCACACCGCCGCCACCCTCGCCGGCACGGCCAGGAGGTGCGGCACACTGGCAGCGACTGACGTCAACGGGTCGAGCCGCACCCAAAATACGAACGAACAAGAGGAAACAGAAGTCAGCGAAGCTTCAGAATGGTCGAATGACGTAAAAATAAATAATAATAAAACAGCGAGGAAATATATGAAAGAAAGAGGGGGGGGAATAAGGTACCCATCAGGTCATCAAAACAGTGTTAGCAAATAATAATAATAATAATAATAATAATAATAAAAGGTTGAGGCGTGGAGACACTCTGGGGTCCAAGGCGGCTCCAAAGGTCCTCCGACCTCCATCCCAGCACTCCTCAGGAGAGCGTGGGGTACGTCGTGTAGCCCTCCGCCCCACGGCTGTAGAAGGTGGCGGGGTCGGGGCGTTCAGCGCCGCGCCCTCGCCGCACGCCCACAAGGTCCGGGTTGGCGATCGCCAGCGTCCCAAAGCAGATCGCATCCGCCTCCTTCTTCTCCACCGCCTCCGCGGCCTCGGCAGGGTGTACTTCATGCCGGTGATGAGCACGCCCTTGTACACCTTCCGCGCCCACAGGTGCGCACCCGTCGCGGCGCTGAAGAAATCGGCCCGCATCACGTCCAGGAAGGCGAGTGTCGGGCGCTGGTTCAGCTGCTCGCACAGGTACGTCGTCAGCGCCTCGGGGTTCTCGTCGCTCTCGTCGTTGAAGGAGTTCACGGGGGACAGGCGCAGGGCCGTGCGGTCCGCACCAATCGCGCCAATCACGCCGTCCACCACCTCCAGCAGGAAGCGGCAGCGGTTCTCGATGCTCCCCCCGTACTCGTCCGTGCGCTGGTTCGACGACGTCTTGAGGAAGCCGTCCAGCAGGTAGCCGTTCGCGCCGTGGATCTGCACGCCATCGAACCCAGCCTCGATCGCGTTCTTCGCCGCCTGCACATACAGTTGGGCGTGCTCGTGGATCTCCGCAGCGGTCAGCTCCGCCGGCACGGGGTACGGCCTCTTCACCCCGGCCTTGTTAAACGCCTCCCGCACTGGTGCTGGGTGATCCCCACCGCAGACGCCGACACCACCTTGGTCACCCGTGCGACAAGTTCTCCGGCACCGTCGCGCGGCCGCCGTGGTGAATCTGGCAGAAGATCAGGCCGCCCTTGGCGTGCACGGCGTCGGTCACCTTCTTCCACCCGGCGATCTGCTTCGGGCCGTAGATCCCGCCCTCGCGCACAAACGTCGAGTACCCCTCCCGGATCTGCGTCGCCTCGGTCACGATAAGCCCCATGCTCGCCCGCTGGCCGTAGTACTCCACCATCAGGTCCGTCGGGACGTGCTCGTCGTCCGCGCGGCAGCGGGTCAGAGGCGCCATCACGACGCGGTTCCGCATCGTGTAGCGGCCCACCTTCAGCGGGGTCATCAGCGCATCGCACGGCATCGCGGAGGAATAAAGGGGAGGGAGAGGAGAACAAAACTTGCTTGTTGTTCTGCACCGGAACCAACAAAGAACAGATGGGGCACAGGTGATCAAGGCAGCGGGAGTGCAAGGGGGAAGAAATAGCAGCCGCCACGCCAGAGACAAAGAAAGAGGGAGTCGGCAACCCCAGAAGAAAAGATCGAAACGGAGTAGAGAAAGAGGGATGGAAGGGCAGAGCAGATCACGGCGCACAGCTGCAGGTCGGCCCGGGCAATGGCAGCGCAGGGGGGGCAGGCGGAACCGAAGGGTCCTCGCCCAGATGTCTTCAGTGGAGAGCCACTCGGTAGTGCATTTCAATAGAAACCGTAAACTTCAAACAAAGGGGAAACAAAAGAGGAGTGGCGGAGAGGGCCGAGCAAGCCTTCACCCTGCTGCGGGGAGAGAGAGCAAGCACGCGGGGCACGGCTCCCCCATCCGCCGATTCATGCGGGGATGGCAATCGCTGGCTGTGGCTCCACCCCGTTGGTTTAGGTTTGTCCTCTTGGATCTCCCATGTGAAACGGTTGTTAAAAGAAACAAAAACAAAAAAATCCCTCTCTGACTTTGTTCGGGTAGTTTGTCTGTACTAGCTCTCTCTCTTCCCAGCGCCACACCGCCGCCACCCTCGCCGGCACGGCCAGGAGGTGCGGCACACTGGCAGCGACTAACGTCAACGGGTCGAGCCGCACCCAAAATACGAACGAACAAGAGAAAACAGAAGTCAGCGAAGCTTCAGAATGGTCGAATGACGTAAAAATAAATAATAATAAAACAGCGAGGAAATATATAAAAGAAAGGGAGGGGAATAAGGTACCCATCAGGTCATCAAAACAGTGTTAGCAAATAATAATAATAATAATAATAATAATAATAATAATAATAAAAGGTTGAGGTGTGGAGACACTCTGGGGTCCAAGGCGGCTCCAAAGGTCCTCCGACCTCCATCCCAGCACTCCTCAGGAGAGCGTGGGGTACGTCGTGTAGCCCTCCGCCCCACGGCTGTAGAAGGTGGCGGGGTCGGGGGCGTTCAGCGCCGCGCCCCTCGCCACACGCTCCACAAGGTCCGGGTTGGCGATCGCCAGCGTCCCAAAGCAGATCGCATCCGCCTCCTTCGTCTCCACCGCCTCCGCGGCCTCGGCAGGGGTGTACTTCATGCCGGTGATGAGCACGCCCTTGTACACCTTCCGCGCCCACAGGTGCGCACCCGTCGCGGCGCTGAAGAAATCGGCCCGCATCACGTCCAGGAAGGCGAGTGTCGGGCGCTGGTTCAGCTGCTCGCACAGGTACGTCGTCAGCGCCTCGGGGTTCTCGTCGCTCTCGTCGTTGAAGGAGTTCACGGGGGACAGGCGCAGGGCCGTGCGGTCCGCACCAATCGCGCCAATCACGCCGTCCACCACCTCCAGCAGGAAGCGGCAGCGGTTCTCGATGCTCCCCCCGTACTCGTCCGTGCGCTGGTTCGACGACGTCTTGAGGAAGCCGTCCAGCAGGTAGCCGTTCGCGCCGTGGATCTGCACGCCATCGAACCCAGCCTCGATCGCGTTCTTCGCCGCCTGCACATACAGTTGGGCGTGCTCGTGGATCTCCGCAGCGGTCAGCTCCGCCGGCACGGGGTACGGCCTCTTCACCCCGGCCTTGTTAAACGCCTCCCCGCACTGGTGCTGGGTGATCCCCACCGCAGACGCCGACACCACCTTGGTCAGCCCGTGCGACAAGTTCTCCGGCACCGTCGCGCGGCCGCCGTGGTGAATCTGGCAGAAGATCAGGCCGCCCTTGGCGTGCACGGCGTCGGTCACCTTCTTCCACCCGGCGATCTGCTTCGGGCCGTAGATCCCGCCCTCGCGCACAAACGTCGAGTACCCCTCCCGGATCTGCGTCGCCTCGGTCACGATAAGCCCCATGCTCGCCCGCTGGCCGTAGTACTCCACCATCAGGTCCGTCGGGACGTGCTCGTCGTCCGCGCGGCAGCGGGTCAGAGGCGCCATCACGACGCGGTTCCGCATCGTGTAGCGGCCCACCTTCAGCGGGGTCATCAGCGCATCGCACGGCATCGCGGAGGGAATAAAGGGAAGGGGAGAGGGAGAACGAAACTTGCTTGTTGTTCTGCACGGGAACCAACAAAGAACAGATGGGGCACAGGTGATCAAGGCAGCGGGAGTGCAAGGGGGAAGAAATAGCAGCCGCCACGCCAGAGACAAAGAAAGAGGGAGTCGGCAACCCCAGAAGAAAAGATCGAAACGGAGTAGAAAGAGGGATGGAAGGGCAGAGCAGATCACGGCGCACAGCTGCAGGTCGGCCCGGGCAATGGCAGCGCAGGGGGGGCAGGCGGAACCGAAGGGTCCTCGCCCAGATGTCTTCAGTGGAGAGCCACTCGGTAGTGCATTTCAATAGAAACCGTAAACTTCAAACAAAGGGGAAACAAAGAGGGTGGCGGAGGGCCGAGCAAGCCTTCACCCTGCTGCGGGGAGAGAGAGCAAGCACGCGGGGGCACGGCTCCCCCATCCGCCGATTCATGCGGGGATGGCAATCGCTGGCTGTGGCTCCACCCCGTTGGTTTAGGTTTGTCCTCTTGGATCTCCCATGTGAAACGGTTGTTAAAGAAACAAAACAAAAAATCCCTCTCTGACTTTGTTCGGGTAGTTTGTCTGTACTAGCTCTCTCTCTTCCCAGCGCCACACCGCCGCCACCCT
Source organism: Vickermania ingenoplastis (assembly GCA_010157825.1). NCBI lineage: Eukaryota > Euglenozoa > Kinetoplastea > Trypanosomatida > Trypanosomatidae > Vickermania > Vickermania ingenoplastis. The sequence continues at coordinate 4,043 of VFSE01000284.1, read as the reverse complement.
CGCCGGCACGGCCAGGAGGTGCGGCACACTGGCAGCGACTAACGTCAACGGGTCGAGCCGCACCCAAAATACGAACGAACAAGAGAAAACAGAAGTCAGCGAAGCTTCAGAATGGTCGAATGACGTAAAAATAAATAATAATAAAACAGCGAGGAAATATATAAAAGAAAGGGGGAATAAGGTACCCATCAGGTCATCAAAACAGTGTTAGCAAATAATAATAATAATAATAATAATAATAATAATAATAATAAAAGGTTGAGGTGTGGAGACACTCTGGGGTCCAAGGCGGCTCCAAAGGTCCTCCGACCTCCATCCCAGCACTCCTCAGGAGAGCGTGGGGTACGTCGTGTAGCCCTCCGCCCCACGGCTGTAGAAGGTGGCGGGGTCGGGGGCGTTCAGCGCCGCGCCCCTCGCCACACGCTCCACAAGGTCCGGGTTGGCGATCGCCAGCGTCCCAAAGCAGATCGCATCCGCCTCCTTCGTCTCCACCGCCTCCGCGGCCTCGGCAGGGGTGTACTTCATGCCGGTGATGAGCACGCCCTTGTACACCTTCCGCGCCCACAGGTGCGCACCCGTCGCGGCGCTGAAGAAATCGGCCCGCATCACGTCCAGGAAGGCGAGTGTCGGGCGCTGGTTCAGCTGCTCGCACAGGTACGTCGTCAGCGCCTCGGGGTTCTCGTCGCTCTCGTCGTTGAAGGAGTTCACGGGGGACAGGCGCAGGGCCGTGCGGTCCGCACCAATCGCGCCAATCACGCCGTCCACCACCTCCAGCAGGAAGCGGCAGCGGTTCTCGATGCTCCCCCCGTACTCGTCCGTGCGCTGGTTCGACGACGTCTTGAGGAAGCCGTCCAGCAGGTAGCCGTTCGCGCCGTGGATCTGCACGCCATCGAACCCAGCCTCGATCGCGTTCTTCGCCGCCTGCACATACAGTTGGGCGTGCTCGTGGATCTCCGCAGCGGTCAGCTCCGCCGGCACGGGTACGGCCTCTTCACCCCGGCCTTGTTAAACGCCTCCCGCACTGGTGCTGGGTGATCCCCACCGCAGACGCCGACACCACCTTGGTCAGCCCGTGCGACAAGTTCTCCGGCACCGTCGCGCGGCCGCCGTGGTGAATCTGGCAGAAGATCAGGCCGCCCTTGGCGTGCACGGCGTCGGTCACCTTCTTCCACCCGGCGATCTGCTTCGGGCCGTAGATCCCGCCCTCGCGCACAAACGTCGAGTACCCCTCCCGGATCTGCGTCGCCTCGGTCACGATAAGCCCCATGCTCGCCCGCTGGCCGTAGTACTCCACCATCAGGTCCGTCGGGACGTGCTCGTCGTCCGCGCGGCAGCGGGTCAGAGGCGCCATCACGACGCGGTTCCGCATCGTGTAGCGGCCCACCTTCAGCGGGTCATCAGCGCATCGCACGGCATCGCGGAGGGAATAAAGGGAAGGGGAGAGGGAGAACGAAACTTGCTTGTTGTTCTGCACGGGAACCAACAAAGAACAGATGGGGCACAGGTGATCAAGGCAGCGGGAGTGCAAGGGGGAAGAAATAGCAGCCGCCACGCCAGAGACAAAGAAAGGGAGTCGGCAACCCCAGAAGAAAAGATCGAAACGGGTAGAGAGGGATGGAAGGGCAGAGCAGATCACGGCGCACAGCTGCAGGTCGGCCCGGGCAATGGCAGCGCAGGGGCAGGCGGAACCGAAGGGTCCTCGCCCAGATGTCTTCAGTGGAGAGCCACTCGGTAGTGCATTTCAATAGAAACCGTAAACTTCAAACAAAGGGGAAACAAAGAGAGTGGCGGAGAGGGCCGAGCAAGCCTTCACCCTGCTGCGGGGAGAGAGCAAGCACGCGGGGGCACGGCTCCCCATCCGCCGATTCATGCGGGGATGGCAATCGCTGGCTGTGGCTCCACCCGTTGGTTTAGGTTTGTCCTCTTGGATCTCCCATGTGAAACGGTTGTTAAAAGAAACAAAACAAAAAATCCCTCTCTGACTTTGTTCGGGTAGTTTGTCTGTACTAGCTCTCTCTTCCCAGCGCCACACCGCCGCCACCCTCGCCGGCACGGCCAGGAGGTGCGGCACACTGGCAGCGACTAACGTCAACGGGTCGAGCCGCACCCAAAATACGAACGAACAAGAGAAACAGAAGTCAGCGAAGCTTCAGAATGGTCGAATGACGTAAAATAAATAATAATAAAACAGCGAGGAAATATATAAGAAAGGGGGGAATAAGGTACCCATCAGGTCATCAAAACAGTGTTAGCATAATAATAATAATAATAATAATAATAATAAAAGGTTGAGGCGTGGAGACACTCTGGGGTCCAAGGCGGCTCCAAAGGTCCTCCGACCTCCATCCCAGCACTCCTCAGGAGAGCGTGGGGTACGTCGTGTAGCCCTCCGCCCCACGGCTGTAGAAGGTGGCGGGGTCGGGGGCGTTCAGCGCCGCGCCCCTCGCCGCACGCTCCACAAGGTCCGGGTTGGCGATCGCCAGCGTCCCAAAGCAGATCGCATCCGCCTCCTTCTTCTCCACCGCCTCCGCGGCCTCGGCAGGGGTGTACTTCATGCCGGTGATGAGCACGCCCTTGTACACCTTCCGCGCCCACAGGTGCGCACCCGTCGCGGCGCTGAAGAAATCGGCCCGCATCACGTCCAGGAAGGCGAGTGTCGGGCGCTGGTTCAGCTGCTCGCACAGGTACGTCGTCAGCGCCTCGGGGTTCTCGTCGCTCTCGTCGTTGAAGGAGTTCACGGGGGACAGGCGCAGGGCCGTGCGGTCCGCACCAATCGCGCCAATCACGCCGTCCACCACCTCCAGCAGGAAGCGGCAGCGGTTCTCGATGCTCCCCCCGTACTCGTCCGTGCGCTGGTTCGACGACGTCTTGAGGAAGCCGTCCAGCAGGTAGCCGTTCGCGCCGTGGATCTGCACGCCATCGAACCCAGCCTCGATCGCGTTCTTCGCCGCCTGCACATACAGTTGGGCGTGCTCGTGGATCTCCGCAGCGGTCAGCTCCGCCGGCACGGGGTACGGCCTCTTCACCCGGCCTTGTTAAACGCCTCCCGCACTGGTGCTGGGTGATCCCCACCGCAGACGCCGACACCACCTTGGTCAGCCCGTGCGACAAGTTCTCCGGCACCGTCGCGCGGCCGCCGTGGTGAATCTGGCAGAAGATCAGGCCGCCCTTGGCGTGCACGGCGTCGGTCACCTTCTTCCACCCGGCGATCTGCTTCGGGCCGTAGATCCCGCCCTCGCGCACAAACGTCGAGTACCCCTCCCGGATCTGCGTCGCCTCGGTCACGATAAGCCCCATGCTCGCCCGCTGGCCGTAGTACTCCACCATCAGGTCCGTCGGGACGTGCTCGTCGTCCGCGCGGCAGCGGGTCAGAGGCGCCATCACGACGCGGTTCCGCATCGTGTAGCGGCCCACCTTCAGCGGGTCATCAGCGCATCGCACGGCATCGCGGAGGGAATAAAGGGGGAGGGGAGAACGAGGGCAGATCCAGTTAGAGCAGTGGGGAGATCTACGCAGACGGGTTGCAAGAGGATAGATAGAGAAACAATGAAGGCAGAGAAGAGGGTAAGGCAAACCGCAGAGCACTCGATACTTGAGTGGAGAGATGGAGGACAACAGATACCGCGTACAGATGAAATCAAAGACAGTGGGGAGGGATAGCGTTTGTCGAAGCGCTCTCGGTCCGTGTTCCTCTGGTGTTGTTGTTGTTTTTTTTTGTGTTTGGAGAAACGGTTCAAAGAAAGGGAAACAAAGAATAAAAGTTGTCCGAGCGTCTTCTTGCTTCTGCAGATCAAATACGGCACCCATGCGATGTCATACTGAACAATGTCTGTATATCGATGGAGGACCACAAAATCAGCGAATCGTCATAAATGAAACAAATGAAAAAATACACGACCATGTTAGGCTAGGGTATCGGATCAGGACAGGGCAGACAGGATGGTTTTGTTAGGCTGAGCGTCCAACGGTCGGCTACGCCTGAAAGACGGCGGTACGAGTCACGTTAGCGAAGCTTCAGCAGCTAAACGGTATCGTTTAGCTGC
>VFSE01000283.1:250000-479044 GCA_010157825.1 Vickermania ingenoplastis | reverse complement strand
AAAGAGGTGGCGGAGAGGGCCGAGCAAGCCTTCACCCTGCTGCGGGGAGAGCAAACACGCGGGGGCACGGCTCCCCATCCGCTCGATTCAGGGGATGGCAATCGCTGGCTGTGGCTCCACCCCGTTGGTTTAGGTTTGTCCTCTTGGATCTCCATGTGAAACGGTTGTTAAAAGAAACAAAACAAAAAATCCTCTCTGACTTTGTTCGGGTAGTTTGTCTGTACTAGCTCTCTCTCTTCCCAGCGCCACACCGCCGCCACCCTCGCCGGCACGGCCAGGAGGTGCGGCACACTGGCAGCGACTAACGTCAACAGGTCGAGCCGCACCCAAAATACGAACGAACAAGAGAAAACAGAAGTCAGCGAAGCTTCAGAATGGTCGAATGACGTAAAATAAATAATAATAAAACAGCGAGAAATATATAAAGAAAGGGAGGGAATAAGGTACCCATCAGGTCATCAAAACAGTGTTAGCAAATAATAATAATAATAATAATAATAATAATAATAATAATAATAATAAAAGGTTGAGGTGTGGAGACACTCTGGGGTCCAAGGCGGCTCAAAGGTCCTCCGACCTCCATCCCAGCACTCCTCAGGAGAGCGTGGGGTACGTCGTGTAGCCCTCCGCCCCACGGCTGTAGAAGGTGGCGGGGTCGGGGGCGTTCAGCGCCGCGCCCCTCGCCACACGCTCCACAAGGTCCGGGTTGGCGATCGCCAGCGTCCCAAAGCAGATCGCATCCGCCTCCTTCGTCTCCACCGCCTCCGCGGCCTCGGCAGGGGTGTACTTCATGCCGGTGATGAGCACGCCCTTGTACACCTTCCGCGCCCACAGGTGCGCACCCGTCGCGGCGCTGAAGAAATCGGCCCGCATCACGTCCAGGAAGGCGAGTGTCGGGCGCTGGTTCAGCTGCTCGCACAGGTACGTCGTCAGCGCCTCGGGGTTCTCGTCGCTCGTCGTTGAAGGAGTTCACGGGGGACAGGCGCAGGGCCGTGCGGTCCGCACCAATCGCGCCAATCACGCCGTCCACCACCTCCAGCAGGAAGCGGCAGCGGTTCTCGATGCTCCCCCCGTACTCGTCCGTGCGCTGGTTCGACGACGTCTTGAGGAAGCCGTCCAGCAGGTAGCCGTTCGCGCCGTGGATCTGCACGCCATCGAACCCAGCCTCGATCGCGTTCTTCGCCGCCTGCACATACAGTTGGGCGTGCTCGTGGATCTCCGCAGCGGTCAGCTCCGCCGGCACGGGGTACGGCCTCTTCACCCCGGCCTTGTTAAACGCCTCCCGCACTGGTGCTGGGTGATCCCCACCGCAGACGCCGACACCACCTTGGTCAGCCCGTGCGACAAGTTCTCCGGCACCGTCGCGCGGCCGCCGTGGTGAATCTGGCAGAAGATCAGGCCGCCCTTGGCGTGCACGGCGTCGGTCACCTTCTTCCACCCGGCGATCTGCTTCGGGCCGTAGATCCCGCCCTCGCGCACAAACGTCGAGTACCCCTCCCGGATCTGCGTCGCCTCGGTCACGATAAGCCCCATGCTCGCCCGCTGGCCGTAGTACTCCACCATCAGGTCCGTCGGGACGTGCTCGTCGTCCGCGCGGCAGCGGGTCAGAGCGCCATCACGACGCGGTTCCGCATCGTGTAGCGGCCCACCTTCAGCGGGGTCATCAGCGCATCGCACGGCATCGCGGAGGAATAAAAGGGGAGGAGAGGAGGAAACTTGCTTGTTGTTCTGCACGGGAACCAACAAAGAACAGATGGGGCACAGGTGATCAAGGCAGCGGGAGTGCAAGGGGAAGAAATAGCAGCCGCCACGCCAGAGACAAAGAAAGAGTCGGCAACCCCAGAAGAAAAGATCGAAACGGGTAAAGAGGGATGGAAGGGCAGAGCAGATCACGGCGCACAGCTGCAGGTCGGCCCGGGCAATGGCAGCAGCAGGGGGGGGCAGGCGGAACCGAAGGGTCCTCGCCCAGATGTCTTCAGTGGAGAGCCACTCGGTAGTGCATTTCAATAGAAACCGTAAACTTCAAACAAAGGGGAAACAAAAGAGTGGCGGAGAGGGCCGAGCCGGCCTTCACCCTGCTGCGGGGAGAGAGCAAGCACGCGGGGCACGGCTCCCGCATCCGCCGATTCATGCGGGGATGGCAATCGCTGGCTGTGGCTCCACCCGTTGGTTTAGGTTTGTCCTCTTGGATCTCCCATGTGAAACGGTTGTTAAAAGAAACAAAACAAAAAATCCCTCTCTGACTTTGTTCGGGTAGTTTGTCTGTACTAGCTCTCTCTTCCCAGCGCCACACCGCCGCCACCCTCGCCGGCACGGCCAGGAGGTGCGGCACACTGGCAGCGACTGACGTCAACGGGTCGAGCCGCACCCAAAATACGAACGAACAAGAGAAACAGAAGTCAGCGAAGCTTCAGAATGGTCGAATGACGTAAAAATAAATAATAATAAAACAGCGAGGAAATATATGAAAGAAAGAGGGAATAAGGTACCCATCAGGTCATCAAAACAGTGTTAGCAAATAATAATAATAATAATAATAATAATAATAAAGGTTGAGGCGTGGAGACACTCTGGGGTCCAAGGCGGCTCCAAAGGTCCTCCGACCTCCATCCCAGCACTCCTCAGGAGAGCGTGGGGTACGTCGTGTAGCCCTCCGCCCCACGGCTGTAGAAGGTGGCGGGGTCGGGGGCGTTCAGCGCCGCGCCCTTCGCCGCACGCTCCACAAGGTCCGGGTTGGCGATCGCCAGCGTCCCAAAGCAGATCGCATCCGCCTCCTTCTTCTCCACCGCCTCCGCGGCCTCGGCAGGGGTGTACTTCATGCCGGTGATGAGCACGCCCTTGTACACCTTCCGCGCCCACAGGTGCGCACCCGTCGCGGCGCTGAAGAAATCGGCCCGCATCACGTCCAGGAAGGCGAGTGTCGGGCGCTGGTTCAGCTGCTCGCACAGGTACGTCGTCAGCGCCTCGGGGTTCTCGTCGCTCTCGTCGTTGAAGGAGTTCACGGGGGAGAGGCGCAGGGCCGTGCGGTCCGCACCGATCGCGCCAATCACGCCGTCCACCACCTCCAGCAGGAAGCGGCAGCGGTTCTCGATGCTCCCCCCGTACTCGTCCGTGCGCTGGTTCGACGACGTCTTGAGGAAGCCGTCCAGCAGGTAGCCGTTCGCGCCGTGGATCTGCACGCCATCGAACCCAGCCTCGATCGCGTTCTTCGCCGCCTGCACATACAGTTGGGCGTGCTCGTGGATCTCCGCAGCGGTCAGCTCCGCCGGCACGGGGTACGGCCTCTTCACCCCGGCCTTGTTAAACGCCTCCCCGCACTGGTGCTGGGTGATCCCCACCGCAGACGCCGACACCACCTTGGTCACCCCGTGCGACAAGTTCTCCGGCACCGTCGCGCGGCCGCCGTGGTGAATCTGGCAGAAGATCAGGCCGCCCTTGGCGTGCACGGCGTCGGTCACCTTCTTCCACCCGGCGATCTGCTTCGGGCCGTAGATCCCGCCCTCGCGCACAAACGTCGAGTACCCCTCCCGGATCTGCGTCGCCTCGGTCACGATAAGCCCCATGCTCGCCCGCTGGCCGTAGTACTCCACCATCAGGTCCGTCGGGACGTGCTCGTCGTCCGCGCGGCAGCGGGTCAGAGGCGCCATCACGACGCGGTTCCGCATCGTGTAGCGGCCCACCTTCAGCGGGGTCATCAGCGCATCGCACGGCATGGCGGAGGGAATAAAGGGGAGGGGAGAGGGAGAACAAAACTTGCTTGTTGTTCTGCACCGGAACCAACAAAGAACAGATGGGGCACAGGTGATCAAGGCAGCGGGAGTGCAAGGGGGGAAGAAATAGCAGCCGCCACGCCAGAGACAAAGAAAGAGGGAGTCGGCAACCCCAGAAGAAAAGATCGAAACGGAGTAGAGAAAGAGGGATGGAAGGGCAGAGCAGATCACGGCGCACAGCTGCAGGTCGGCCCGGGCAATGGCAGCGCAGGGGGGGCAGGCGGAACCGAAGGGTCCTCGCCCAGATGTCTTCAGTGGAGAGCCACTCGGTAGTGCATTTCAATAGAAACCGTAAACTTCAAACAAAGGGGAAACAAAAGAGGAGTGGCGGAGAGGGCCGAGCAAGCCTTCACCCTGCTGCGGGGAGAGAGAGCAAGCACGCGGGGGCACGGCTCCCCCATCCGCCGATTCATGCGGGGATGGCAATCGCTGGCTGTGGCTCCACCCCGTTGGTTTAGGTTTGTCCTCTTGGATCTCCCATGTGAAACGGTTGTTAAAAGAAACAAAAACAAAAAAATCCCTCTCTGACTTTGTTCGGGTAGTTTGTCTGTACTAGCTCTCTCTCTTCCCAGCGCCACACCGCCGCCACCCTCGCCGGCACGGCCAGGAGGTGCGGCACACTGGCAGCGACTAACGTCAACGGGTCGAGCCGCACCCAAAATACGAACGAACAAGAGAAACAGAAGTCAGCGAAGCTTCAGAATGGTCGAATGACGTAAAATAAATAATAATAAAACAGCGAGGAAATATATAAAAGAAAGGGAGGGGAATAAGGTACCCATCAGGTCATCAAAACAGTGTTAGCAAATAATAATAATAATAATAATAATAATAATAATAATAATAATAAAAGGTTGAGGTGTGGAGACACTCTGGGGTCCAAGGCGGCTCCAAAGGTCCTCCGACCTCCATCCCAGCACTCCTCAGGAGAGCGTGGGGTACGTCGTGTAGCCCTCCGCCCCACGGCTGTAGAAGGTGGCGGGGTCGGGGGCGTTCAGCGCCGCGCCCCTCGCCACACGCTCCACAAGGTCCGGGTTGGCGATCGCCAGCGTCCCAAAGCAGATCGCATCCGCCTCCTTCGTCTCCACCGCCTCCGCGGCCTCGGCAGGGGTGTACTTCATGCCGGTGATGAGCACGCCCTTGTACACCTTCCGCGCCCACAGGTGCGCACCCGTCGCGGCGCTGAAGAAATCGGCCCGCATCACGTCCAGGAAGGCGAGTGTCGGGCGCTGGTTCAGCTGCTCGCACAGGTACGTCGTCAGCGCCTCGGGGTTCTCGTCGCTCTCGTCGTTGAAGGAGTTCACGGGGGACAGGCGCAGGGCCGTGCGGTCCGCACCAATCGCGCCAATCACGCCGTCCACCACCTCCAGCAGGAAGCGGCAGCGGTTCTCGATGCTCCCCCCGTACTCGTCCGTGCGCTGGTTCGACGACGTCTTGAGGAAGCCGTCCAGCAGGTAGCCGTTCGCGCCGTGGATCTGCACGCCATCGAACCCAGCCTCGATCGCGTTCTTCGCCGCCTGCACATACAGTTGGGCGTGCTCGTGGATCTCCGCAGCGGTCAGCTCCGCCGGCACGGGGTACGGCCTCTTCACCCCGGCCTTGTTAAACGCCTCCCCGCACTGGTGCTGGGTGATCCCCACCGCAGACGCCGACACCACCTTGGTCAGCCCGTGCGACAAGTTCTCCGGCACCGTCGCGCGGCCGCCGTGGTGAATCTGGCAGAAGATCAGGCCGCCCTTGGCGTGCACGGCGTCGGTCACCTTCTTCCACCCGGCGATCTGCTTCGGGCCGTAGATCCCGCCCTCGCGCACAAACGTCGAGTACCCTCCCGGATCTGCGTCGCCTCGGTCACGATAAGCCCCATGCTCGCCCGCTGGCCGTAGTACTCCACCATCAGGTCCGTCGGGACGTGCTCGTCGTCCGCGCGGCAGCGGGTCAGAGGCGCCATCACGACGCGGTTCCGCATCGTGTAGCGGCCCACCTTCAGCGGGTCATCAGCGCATCGCACGGCATCGCGGAGGGAATAAAGGGGGGAGGGAGAGAACGAAACTTGCTTGTTGTTCTGCACGGGAACCAACAAAGAACAGATGGGGCACAGGTGATCAAGGCAGCGGGAGTGCAAGGGGGAAGAAATAGCAGCCGCCACGCCAGAGACAAAGAAAGAGGGAGTCGGCAACCCCAGAAGAAAAGATCGAAACGGAGTAGAGAAAGAGGGATGGAAGGGCAGAGCAGATCACGGCGCACAGCTGCAGGTCGGCCCGGGCAATGGCAGCGCAGGGGGGGCAGGCGGAACCGAAGGGTCCTCGCCCAGATGTCTTCAGTGGAGAGCCACTCGGTAGTGCATTTCAATAGAAACCGTAAACTTCAAACAAAGGGGAAACAAAAGAGGAGTGGCGGAGAGGGCCGAGCAAGCCTTCACCCTGCTGCGGGGAGAGAGAGCAAGCACGCGGGGGCACGGCTCCCCCATCCGCCGATTCATGCGGGGATGGCAATCGCTGGCTGTGGCTCCACCCCGTTGGTTTAGGTTTGTCCTCTTGGATCTCCCATGTGAAACGGTTGTTAAAAGAAACAAAACCAAAAAAATCCCTCTCTGACTTTGTTCGGGTAGTTTGTCTGTACTAGCTCTCTCTCTTCCCAGCGCCACACCGCCGCCACCCTCGCCGGCACGGCCAGGAGGTGCGGCACACTGGCAGCGACTAACGTCAACGGGTCGAGCCGCACCCAAAATACGAACGAACAAGAGAAAACAGAAGTCAGCGAAGCTTCAGAATGGTCGAATGACGTAAAATAAATAATAATAAAACAGCGAGGAAATATATAAAAGAAAGGGAGGGGAATAAGGTACCCATCAGGTCATCAAAACAGTGTTAGCAAATAATAATAATAATAATAATAATAATAATAATAATAATAATAAAGGTTGAGGTGTGGAGACACTCTGGGGTCCAAGGCGGCTCCAAAGGTCCTCCGACCTCCATCCCAGCACTCCTCAGGAGAGCGTGGGGTACGTCGTGTAGCCCTCCGCCCCACGGCTGTAGAAGGTGGCGGGGTCGGGGGCGTTCAGCGCCGCGCCCCTCGCCACACGCTCCACAAGGTCCGGGTTGGCGATCGCCAGCGTCCCAAAGCAGATCGCATCCGCCTCCTTCGTCTCCACCGCCTCCGCGGCCTCGGCAGGGGTGTACTTCATGCCGGTGATGAGCACGCCCTTGTACACCTTCCGCGCCCACAGGTGCGCACCCGTCGCGGCGCTGAAGAAATCGGCCCGCATCACGTCCAGGAAGGCGAGTGTCGGGCGCTGGTTCAGCTGCTCGCACAGGTACGTCGTCAGCGCCTCGGGGTTCTCGTCGCTCTCGTCGTTGAAGGAGTTCACGGGGGACAGGCGCAGGGCCGTGCGGTCCGCACCAATCGCGCCAATCACGCCGTCCACCACCTCCAGCAGGAAGCGGCAGCGGTTCTCGATGCTCCCCCCGTACTCGTCCGTGCGCTGGTTCGACGACGTCTTGAGGAAGCCGTCCAGCAGGTAGCCGTTCGCGCCGTGGATCTGCACGCCATCGAACCCAGCCTCGATCGCGTTCTTCGCCGCCTGCACATACAGTTGGGCGTGCTCGTGGATCTCCGCAGCGGTCAGCTCCGCCGGCACGGGGTACGGCCTCTTCACCCCGGCCTTGTTAAACGCCTCCCCGCACTGGTGCTGGGTGATCCCCACCGCAGACGCCGACACCACCTTGGTCAGCCCGTGCGACAAGTTCTCCGGCACCGTCGCGCGGCCGCCGTGGTGAATCTGGCAGAAGATCAGGCCGCCCTTGGCGTGCACGGCGTCGGTCACCTTCTTCCACCCGGCGATCTGCTTCGGGCCGTAGATCCCGCCCTCGCGCACAAACGTCGAGTACCCCTCCCGGATCTGCGTCGCCTCGGTCACGATAAGCCCCATGCTCGCCCGCTGGCCGTAGTACTCCACCATCAGGTCCGTCGGGACGTGCTCGTCGTCCGCGCGGCAGCGGGTCAGAGGCGCCATCACGACGCGGTTCCGCATCGTGTAGCGGCCCACCTTCAGCGGGTCATCAGCGCATCGCACGGCATCGCGGAGGGAATAAAGGGGAGGGGAGAGGGAGAACGAAACTTGCTTGTTGTTCTGCACGGGAACCAACAAAGAACAGATGGGGCACAGGTGATCAAGGCAGCGGGAGTGCAAGGGGGAAGAAATAGCAGCCGCCACGCCAGAGACAAAGAAAGAGGAGTCGGCAACCCCAGAAGAAAAGATCGAAACGGAGAGAAAGAGGGATGGAAGGGCAGAGCAGATCACGGCGCACAGCTGCAGGTCGGCCCGGGCAATGGCAGCGCAGGGGGGGCAGGCGGAACCGAAGGGTCCTCGCCCAGATGTCTTCAGTGGAGAGCCACTCGGTAGTGCATTTCAATAGAAACCGTAAACTTCAAACAAAGGGGAAACAAAAGAGGAGTGGCGGAGAGGGCCGAGCAAGCCTTCACCCTGCTGCGGGGAGAGAGAGCAAGCACGCGGGGGCACGGCTCCCCCATCCGCCGATTCATGCGGGGATGGCAATCGCTGGCTGTGGCTCCACCCCGTTGGTTTAGGTTTGTCCTCTTGGATCTCCCATGTGAAACGGTTGTTAAAAGAAACAAAACCAAAAAAATCCCTCTCTGACTTTGTTCGGGTAGTTTGTCTGTACTAGCTCTCTCTCTTCCCAGCGCCACACCGCCGCCACCCTCGCCGGCACGGCCAGGAGGTGCGGCACACTGGCAGCGACTAACGTCAACGGGTCGAGCCGCACCCAAAATACGAACGAACAAGAGGAAACAGAAGTCAGCGAAGCTTCAGAATGGTCGAATGACGTAAAAATAAATAATAATAAAACAGCGAGGAAATATATAAAAGAAAGAGGGGGGAATAAGGTACCCATCAGGTCATCAAAACAGTGTTAGCAAATAATAATAATAATAATAATAATAATAATAAAAGGTTGAGGCGTGGAGACACTCTGGGGTCCAAGGCGGCTCCAAAGGTCCTCCGACCTCCATCCCAGCACTCCTCAGGAGAGCGTGGGGTACGTCGTGTAGCCCTCCGCCCCACGGCTGTAGAAGGTGGCGGGGTCGGGGGCGTTCAGCGCCGCGCCCTCGCCGCACGCTCCACAAGGTCCGGGTTGGCGATCGCCAGCGTCCCAAAGCAGATCGCATCCGCCTCCTTCTTCTCCACCGCCTCCGCGGCCTCGGCAGGGCTGTACTTCATGCCGGTGATGAGCACGCCCTTGTACACCCTCCGCGCCCACAGGTGCGCACCCGTCGCGGCGCTGAAGAAATCGGCCCGCATCACGTCCAGGAAGGCGAGTGTCGGGCGCTGGTTCAGCTGCTCGCACAGGTACGTCGTCAGCGCCTCGGGGTTCTCGTCGCTCTCGTCGTTGAAGGAGTTCACGGGGGAGAGGCGCAGGGCCGTGCGGTCCGCACCGATCGCGCCAATCACGCCGTCCACCACCTCCAGCAGGAAGCGGCAGCGGTTCTCGATGCTCCCCCCGTACTCGTCCGTGCGCTGGTTCGACGACGTCTTGAGGAAGCCGTCCAGCAGGTAGCCGTTCGCGCCGTGGATCTGCACGCCATCGAACCCAGCCTCGATCGCGTTCTTCGCCGCCTGCACATACAGTTGGGCGTGCTCGTGGATCTCCGCAGCGGTCAGCTCCGCCGGCACGGGGTACGGCCTCTTCACCCCGGCCTTGTTAAACGCCTCCCTGCACTGGTGCTGGGTGATCCCCACCGCAGACGCCGACACCACCTTGGTCAGCCCGTGCGACAAGTTCTCCGGCACCGTCGCGCGGCCGCCGTGGTGAATCTGGCAGAAGATCAGGCCGCCCTTGGCGTGCACGGCGTCGGTCACCTTCTTCCACCCGGCGATCTGCTTCGGGCCGTAGATCCCGCCCTCGCGCACAAACGTCGAGTACCCCTCCCGGATCTGCGTCGCCTCGGTCACGATAAGCCCCATGCTCGCCCGCTGGCCGTAGTACTCCACCATCAGGTCCGTCGGGACGTGCTCGTCGTCCGCGCGGCAGCGGGTCACAGGCGCCATCACGACACGGTTCCGCATCGTGTAGCGGCCCACCTTCAGCGGGGTCATCAGCGCATCGCACGGCATGGCGGAGGGAATAAAGGGGAGGGGGAGAGGGAGAGAGAGGGAGATCCAGTTAGAGCGTGAGATCTACGAAACAGGTTGCATTAGAGGATATATAAAGAAAAGAAAACAATGAAGGAGAGAGAAGAGAGGTAAGGCAAACCGCAGAGCACTTGATACTTGAGGTTGAGATGAGGACTACAGTACCGCGTACGAGATGAAATCAAAAGACAGTGGGGGGGGAGAGAGATAGTGTTTGTCTATGCGCTCTAGTCGTGTTCCTCTGGTGTTGTTGTTGTTTTTTTTTTGTGTGTTGGAGAAACGCACAGTTGGGCAAGGAAAGGGAGAAAAAAGAATAAAAGTTGTCTCGACGTCTTCTTGTTCTGCAGATCAAATATGTTCGCATGCGTATGTCTTACTGTACATGTCTGTATATCGATGGAGACCACAAAATGGCTAATCGTCATACAATGGGACAGATGAACGAGATACACGACCATGTTAGGCTAGGGTATCGGATCAGGAGAGAGAGGGAGACAGAGATGGTTTTGTTAGCTAGCTCCACATTGTGGCTACGCCTGAAGAGGCGGTACGGTCACGTTAGCTTTTAGTTTCAGCAGCTAAACGGTATCGTTTAGCTGCTGCAGGTTACACGTCCGCATCTATTGCCCTATCGTGTTCTGTCTTCTATTCCATGTGTTTCTGTACCCCTTCTTCTTTTTCTGTTTTTCTTTTTTTTTTCCTCTCGATTATCTATCTCCGTCTTGGGCTGGGGTGGGAGGGGGTAGTTGAATTTGGTTTGTTGTTCTCGGTGCTGTAGTTTTTTTCGTTTGTTTGTTTGTTTGTTTGTTTTTCTCTATCAAAGGCTTCTGGCCCCAACGTAGTCGACGAGGAACGGAACTACAGCAATCCGCGTTTTCCCAAGACCAAAGGTGCTGGGCTCGGGGATCTCTTCTTTCCCTCTGCACGCACACCATACCATACTATCGCGGGGATGGGAAGAGGGCAACCACAAGAAAAAAGGAAACAAAAAAAAAAGTTGTACCAACATAAATGGCAAAACCACGTCCCCCCTCTCCCCCTTTAGGTTTTGGGTTCTTGTGGTTTCTCTTTCGAAGGTTGCCTTTTACGTTTTCTTTCCCTGTTTATCTACGCCATCAAGTTCTCAAACACAAATCCGACATGTGCGCACACGCCCAGTGCCAGCCCATCCTCGTCCAGGCGGAACTCCGAGGAGTGCAGCGGGGCGGTGATACCGCAGGTTGCGTTCCCGACGCCCAGCCCCATCATGCAGCCAGGCGCGTGCTTCTGGTAGGCTGAGAAGTCCTCCCCCCCAAAGGTCGGCTCGGTGGGGTGGAAGATACGGGCCGCATCGCCATCGAAGATGCGGTTCATGATCTTCGTGACCACGTCTGTCACCTCCGGGTCGTTGTCCACCATGTCGTAGCCAAGCTTTAGGTTGAGCACGTACTCTGCTTGGTGGGCCTCCGTAATGCCCTTCACGATGCGTTCGATCTCCTGGGGCACAATGGCCCTGGTGTCTTTGTGGTGGGAGCGGATGGTGCCCATCAGTTTCACTGTGTTGGGGATGACGTTATGGGTTTCATTCGGCCCGGTGGTCATGGTAGCGATAGAGAGGACGGGAGGCTTCTTGGGGTCGATACGACGGGAGACGATAGTCTGCAGCGCCAGGACCACCTCCGCCGCAACAGGGATCGGGTCAACAAGCAGGTGGGGCATCGAAGCGTGCCCACCTCTGCCTTTGATCACCACTGTGTAGCTGTCGCTGCAGCTGCTGATGACCCCTGATTTGATGGCGACGATACCACAGGGCAGTTGCGGCACGACGTGAATACCAAAGATGCGATTCACACCCTTCATCACGCCGCGATCGCACAGGACGGCGGCACCACCGGGGTGCTTCTCCTCGGCGTGCTGGAAGATGAAGCGAACGGTACCGCGAAACTTTTCATGGTGCCGGCAGAGGATCTTTGCGGCGGCCAGCAGCATGGCGGTGTGGGCGTCGTGCCCGCAGGCGTGCATGACGCCAGCGATGGTGGACTTGTACGGCAAATCGTTGTCTTCGTTGATGGGCAGGGCATCGATATCTGCTCGGAGGGCAATTATAGGGCCGTTGCCTGCACCGCCTTTGAGGTTGGCGACGACGGCGGTAGGGACGGGGTGGGTGAGCTTGAGATGTTTGCAATCGAAGGAGCGCAGGGTATTGTGAATGAACTCCGCCGTCTTGTCTTCCTCGTTGGAGAGCTCTGGATGCTGATGGAGGTGCCGGCGCCACGAAATAACTTCGGTCGCGACGCCTAAGCACTCCTTCATCAACTCCTGAAAAGATGGCGCTTCGGACATATTTCTTTTATTTTCTTTCTTCTTCTTCTTTTCGTATTCTTCTACAACTTTCGAGTTGTAGTTAGGTAATTCTTTTGATGTTTGCTGTGGTGGGTGCCGGTGGGGAAAGATTGTAAAATACTCTCGATCTCGGGGAAGCAAAATGTGCAGGGTTAAATTCAAAAATGTAATATATATGATGGATAGATATAGAATGAGAGAGCAAAATCCCCTTTGTTATTTCCTTTGTTTTGTGTTTTCTTTTGTTGTTGTTGTTGTTTGTTTGTTTGTTTCATGGAGGAAAAGGAGGAGGAGGAGGAGGCAAAAAAGAAACGAAAAAAGAAAAAAGAAGAGGAAGAGCGAGAGAAGGAAAAAGCAAGAAGAATCAGACCCTTCACACCAGAAAGAAAAAAAAAAAGGGGGGGGGGTCTTGGCCAAATTTGGTACAGGGCCACGATTCGCCGTGTGTGTTTTCTCTGTGTTGCTGTTGTTGTTGCTTGTCATGACGAAAAGGTTAATATGTATCATAGAATAATAATGAAATATATATATATATATATATATATAAGAAAGGAGAAAATAATAATAATGAAGAAACGATCGAAGCGAAGGAGTTTCTATACGGATCGGCGCAGCACCAGAAGTGTAAAAGAACAGTTAGAAAAGATAGAGAAAGATGGCACACACAAAAGAAAAGAAAAGAAACTGTGCCAATATAAATAGGACAGCGACTACTCATCTTTAAAACAAAAAAAAAACGCAGCAAGCATCACCACCCTTATCTATACAACACACTATTAGTCTTTATTTGTTTCGTCCCTGTCACAAGGAACATGGTATGCTATGCTGTCGAGAGAGAGAGGGACGTGTTGCTTTAACGTCGACAGTCCTCCTGTACAGAGTGAAGGGTTCGCCCCTCTATTGCATGCATGCATTCGACTGTCGAAACGATATAGATATATTCTTTGCCTTTCTCTATGAAGATAATTGAATAGAACACTTTTTCCTACTATTTCCTGTTGTTATTGTTATTGTCTTTGTTATTGTTGTCTTTGTTGTCTATTGTCTTTGTTTTGTTTTTTTTTTGTTTTTTCGTTTCTTCCTTTAGCTCTTCTGGTGTTGAAACGGTAGTTTTTTATTTTTTATAATATATAAGTTTGTTTGCCGTTTAATTGTCTTTCTATTGATTCTCTCTCCGATTGAAAGGAAGGGTAAACGTTCCGGATGACGCTCATACGACGTCTACGCGATGTAAATGTTTGTCTCTCGGCCACCACTTCTCTAACTGGTGAATGACTCGGACTGGCTCATACGGCTCTCGGGAGGAAGGGGATTGTGTGCGAATGGTTTCTGTAAGCCCGGTGCTCAGATGCGCTAACCCTGTGAGCTCAGTGTGGCATAAAAACACATAGCAGATTTTACTATTATTATTATTATTATTATTATTATTATTATTATTATTATTATTATTATTTAGTAATGATGAGGTGCCACCACGTTTATTTACATTGATCGAATGTGAGTAAAAAGCGAAGTGAGACAAAGTGCGACAGTGCTTCTTCCTGTCAGTCCGCCTCTTTTATTCAGGGCGTTATCGTATGTCTCCTAAATAATGATAATAACAATAAAGATAATAAAGATAATAATAATAATAAAGAAAATAAAGTAGCGCAAAGAAAGAAACAAAAGAAAACTTTCTTTTTCCTTTCTTTCTCTTTATGTGTGCTTGGATGTGGATGTGGATGTGGATGTGGATGTGGATGTGTTCTGCGTTGCAGGTGCCATGTTTCTCTATAGCTTTTCACCTTTTCTTCTTGTCTGTGCGGCGTCTCCGTTTTCACAACAACAAGCAAAGGGGGAAAAAAATAACAATGAATACGATCGAATTCCTTTTATTATCCCCTGTTTTCTTCGTCAGCAGTTGTCGGTCGTCTCCAGCTCCTTCCATCTATGGGAAGTAAGGGAACCAGGTAGAGAGAGAAGGAGAGGAGAAGTGGCTCGCCACAGGATATTTGCACTCAGCTCTATTTCTCTCTCTCTATATATATATATATTTATTTATTTATCTCTTCTGTATTGGATTACCCTTCTAGTCCGTCTTTCATCCGTATTCTCACTCCTCTCTCTCTCTCTCTCTATTCAGTATTGTATAGTCTATGCCTATGCCTACGCCCATACTAGGACTTCACGATGATTTGAATGATGTCACAGCCGCGCAGCACCTGCATTAGAAAATTGTGGTGCTCACACAGCACTTCAATGTACTTCTGTAGCGCCGGGTTCGTCGTCACCTCCTCCTCGGGTACATCGGGGAACTCTTGCCGGACCTCCTCCTGAATGAGCATAATTCTATGGCTCAGTACCTCGCGAAGGTGCGAGATGGAGTGGAGGGACTGGCCCGAGGCGTCCAGAATCATATCCCCTGCCTGGAACTCCAGCTCCTCTTCCTCCGCCTTGGGGAGTCGCCGCGAGATCTCCACCACCTCCAGGTTGCGGTTGATCGTGCAGCCCAGAATCCCTTCGATGGCGCTCTCGGCGTTGGGCATGAAATCCATATCCTCGGGGGAGAAGGTCATGTAGTGGAACGGCTTCACGCGGCGCTGCGAGTCGAGGCGGCGACGGCGGTTGTAGGAGCTGTCCCCCTCCGTGTAGGTGCTTTCCCGCGACGTGGCGTCCGTGCGGTGCTGCTGCTGCTGCGACATCAAGGTCACGGTAGGCTCATTGGGGGCCGCAGAGTCCGTCTCCTGCTGCTGTTCCTCCAGCTGGCGCAGGCGCTCGCGTTCCATCGCTTCCGCTTCGCTTCGAGCTCGCTCCCGCTCGTTCTCCTCGGCGCGCCGCTGTCGGTCCTTCTCGACCCGGTCGCGCTGGTACTGCGCCTCGCGAATAATGTCTTCGCTGTCTTCAATCTCCTGTCGCAGCGCCGCACGCGTTCGCGCCTCGGCTTTCATAATGCCGTCGCGATCATCGCGCTCCGCCTCCTGCAGGTGATCCGCCATGTTCAAAACGCTAGCAGCGCGTGCCGTCGAGGCACCGTGCTGGTAGCGTTCCGAGCGCTTGCGCGCCTCGGCGGCTTCGGCCTTACGGCGGCGGTCGTGCCCCACGAGATCCAGCACGTGGGAGAGGGCTTCGCTTTCTATTAGTAGCCGCTCCGCTTCCTCGTCCCGCAGAAGCGCCGCCTTGGCCTGCTTCGCTCCCCGCTGCAGCACGCTGGCGCCATCTCTCTGCAGCCGTTCCCTTGCGCGGCGCTCTACCTGCAGCAGCTGCTCCCGGTGTGCCTCCTCTGCCTTCGTGGTGGCCTTCATCGCGTCGTACAAGGTACGCATCGGCGCCGCTCGGGCCGTTAGCGCGAGGCGTTCAACGGGCTCCTCCTCCTGCTGCAGGCGGCGCCGCTCCGCCTTCTCTCGGTCCTGCAGCAGCAGCAGCGCGACGCGGTGGCGATGCGCCGCCATCATGAGGCGCCGCTGACGCGCCTCGGCAACTTCGATCATGGCGCGGTCCACGCCCTCGTCCGCCGCAGCCGATCGTGGGGAGGCAGCAAAGGGCACCAGTGCACCTCCAGCGCCACGCGGTTGCGCCTGCTGCGCCTGCTGCTGCTGCTGCTGGTATGATGGCCAGCCGTACGGCTGGTGGGGATGGGGGGAGGGTGGTGCACCAGCGTACCCGCTATACCCTTGAGGGTGGGCGGACCGGGAGCTCGGTGGGTACGCCAAGTCATTCGGCCGCTGCTGCTGCTGCTGCTGCTGCGGGTACGTCGTGCTAGCATAGCCATGGCTCTTACCATAAGGTGAGGTGTAGCGCTGGGCATCGGCTGGATCTTCTCCGGGGCGGTGGCGGCGATCGTGCTGCTGGCCTCGGTACTCCAGGGCCCTGCCCCCGTCCTTCTCAGGGGAGTTGACCTCGGATGTGCTGGTGGAGACGCCGCCTGGGGAGGAGCTGGCGTCCTCGCTGCTCTCGCGGCGGGCGGCGTACGCCTGGCGCTTCTTGGACGTCCGCTTCTGCTCCTGCAGCGCCTTAAAGCCGTCTCGGTGGGCGTACATGCTGTGTAGCAGAGCAAAGTCGCACCGGTGCAACCGCCGCTCCATGGTGTCGGCGTCGGTCACGTCGACGTTGAAGCGAACGACGGCCTCCACGAGAAGGCCGGCGCCGGTCTCCTCCTCGGGGGCGTTGGCATCGTTCCGCTTCATTCCCTTGCTGGCGTGACGCGGGGAAGACATGGATTTGGGATGATGCCGCCGGCCGCGCGGCGTCGTCGCCACGGCCAGCAGGCTGTGCCCGTCGGCGTCCACAGGCTCCAGGCGCTCGAGGGTGATGAGCGCGCGGGGCTGTTTCGCAGCAGTCGCGACATCGATGACGGCGCAGTGGCGCAGCTCCTCCTCGCACAGGGGAAAGAAGGCCCCCATCCACTCTCGGCCGTGCAGCACGCGGCGCACGCGGCGTTCTCCCATGTTTTGGTTGTTAGGCAGGTGGCCTAGGTAGCTCCCGTCTGGTGCGACGGCGGCCTGGGCGGGCTGTGGGGAGTGCTTTCGTCTCGCCAGGTCCGTCTCGGTGCGAGAGATCGCGATCGGCTTCGTGCTCCCGGTACGCTGCGACCTGGAGGCCTGTTGTTTCTGCTGTTCCTCGAACTTTTGCGTTGCCTCCTCCAACTCGCGGCGCTGGCGGCTGAGCTCCGCCTTCTGGCGCTTGACTTCCTTGTAGAGAGCATCGGTCTCATCCAGCTTCTGTTCGATTTCATCCAGCCGCGCCCTCTCCCGCTCAGAGAAGGATGCGTTGCGCTGGTGGCGAGTGGACTCCATGGCCGTCCGGGCCGCCACCGCCGCCTCCGCAGCGTTGTAGGCCTGGTGCACCAGCTCCTTGTGCATGTACAGGAGCAGGTGCTGGCGGTGGTGCTCGAAGACCATGAAGCGGCGCCACATGCGCTCCACCTCGCTCGGGGGCACCCCAGTCGGCGTCTTCTTGCTGCTCCGCGACCGCCGACGGCGCGTGGAGTCGGAGCGCGTAGTAGCGCTCGCCTGCGAGTCGATGGGCTCATAGGCCCGATGCGGGGGCGGGTACACCTCGTGCAGCTCCTCGCCTCCCTCCGTGGTGTTGGTAGGAATCTGCCGGGTGTCTCTGCTGTACGGGGTGCAGGACTCGTCCTTGACCGCCCCGGCGGCGGATCGGGACCGGGATCGGGAGGATCGCAGTACGTCTGTTACGTTGTCCGGCATGGTGGGCGGGTCAAAGATCTCTTCGGCGTGGCCTTGCAGCAGCGCCTCAACGAGCAGGTCGGCGTCGCCCGGGGTGTCGCACTGCAGCACAAGGTTCTCCCAGTTGCACGGGTTGCTGTCGTGCGAAGACCCACCGAGCGATTGAATGTCGGAGGTGCAGGCGGCGTTGTCGAGGAGGTAGGTCTCTCCACGGGTGATGGACACGCGCTGGCCGTGGCGATAGAACTGCAGCAGCGGAACGGAGCAGACGCCAAGGAAGCGGTGGTGTGGGTACCCCACGGCGGCGGAGTCGCGATCGACATCGGGGCGCTGCGTCGCGCGAGGGGAGCGAGAGGAGGAGGAGGGGCTTGCCTTGGACGTCGACTGCAGCACGGTGAGAGTGGTATGGCTGCAGAGGATGACGCCGCGGAGAGAGACGGGGCAGGCATCGGGGGCGAAGCGGGCGCGGACGGCGAGCGGCGAGCGAGAGCGAACACCGGGAGACCCACGCCGACGCGACGTACTGTGGCCAGGAGAGCGGGACATGGATGTAGAGATGTTTAGTATGTGTGTGTGTGTGTGTGTGAGGTTTGATGCGGCTTTTTTTATTTATTTATTTGTACACACAACAACAACAACAACGAGAAAAAACAAAACAAAAAAAAGTCTATGCAATATGCAGCTGTGTACCGCCGGTATCTCGCACGCACCGTACCGTTGCTTACTCGTAGTGTTAGGAAAGCTGTTCTTGGCCCACGCGATGCGTTTGAAGTAACCGTCTCGATTTGGGCGGTGCCGGCGCTTGTATGTGTGGGCTTGTGTTAATGAATACGAGAATGGAAATGGGTACGGGGCTTGGCCTTGTATGGATGTTTGAGAAAAGAGGAGACGCTCGGATTCGTAGAACTAGTCGAACCTTCTCTAACTTGTTTTTGTTGATGTTGTTTCTTGTGTTCCCTCTATCCCTCTTTACTTTCTCGCACTCTTTTTGTTTGTTTGTTTGTTTGTTTGTTTGTTTTCTTTTTGAATTTATTTTGTTCTATTTATCTTTTGTGTGTGCGATAGAGAGCAAACGGCAATGAATGAACGGTTTCGTGTTCCCTCTTGAACTGATGTCGGGAAAAAAAAAAGAAACAAAAAAAAAAGGAAAAAAAATATTCTCTATCTACGATGTAAAAAAAAAAACTTTGTGTGTGTGTGTGCGCGCGGACACATCGTAACAAGCAAAGAGGAGAGAGAAAGCAGAAAAGAAAAAAACAAATAGGCAGTACGTTTAGAGGTCCTACATGCTCCTGCATGGTCCAAAGTCAAGACGCTATCGGGCGATGAGGAAAGAAGCCCTCGTCGTCCCACTTCTTGCGGGCTGACTGTATGGCACTCCATTATTTGTTTTGTTCGTGTTGAATCCCCTTGTCGTCTTCCTTTTTCAAGAAGAAGGCTTAACCCTTGTTCTCTTCTTTTGTGATTGTCTAGTAAAATCGAATGGTGCCTTTCGTATTGCCTACCTCCACATGAAGGTACAGTCATCTGTCTTACTTTTATTTTTTTTCTTTTCTTTCTTTTTTTTTCTTGATTCTATCTCGCTCATCTCTGTTTTCCTGCCGTATAATCTTGAGCATAATTCCAAGCACAATCCTCTATACATCTATAAGACACGTCCGTCTATTTTATGTACGCGTACTCCCCACCTGAGTGAAGGGTACAGCAGTTCCCCCGTACAAAAAGGAGGAGGGAGAGGAGGGGGAGGCCGCTCGTGTAAACATCGAAGGACAGAAACAGAGAGCGATACTTTCAAGTTACGAAAAAACAAAGGCAAACAACAACAAAAAAAAAAGGACAGAATCTCTTCTTTGTCTTTCGACAGTCCAGCGTTAACTCCGCTAGCGGCTTCCCTACGCGTAGGAGGAGCCCAGCTGGCGAGAGAAGGATGGCGGTGCCGGGCCTACGACTTCACCGCTGGGCCCTCCTCTCGGCTGGACAGCGCTGGGCCCTTGGTGGGGAAGGTGCGAATGCCCCCACCGAGGCCGCTGCTTGGCTTCCGCGTCACCCCTGGTACCCCAACGGCCCCGGCCGGCTGCTTCTTGAAGGGAGCCGAAGCTGGCGCGCCGGCCACGCCGGGCGGCCGTAGGACCGTCACCTGTGCCGCTGTGGTGTTTGGGTCGTTGTTTTTGCTTTGGGTGGGGCCGGGGGATACGCCTTTGGGCTGAGAGGCGGAGGAGGATCCACAGCCACTCGCAGAGGGTGAGGCGGCCGAGGTGGATGGGCTCCAGCTTGGGCTGTGCGGCCCAATCGCGGCAGAGCCGTGCTGCTGCGCTGGTTCCCCCGCGTGGGGCACAGCGAGATGGTTCGGCCGGCTGGTGTAGCTCCGTGGTGGGCTGCGCGTGACGTGACTGTTGTTGTAGTTGATCTGATCTTCCTCCACCACCGAGGTGCGGCCGGGTGCGGCTGGGGATGCCGGGTGCGGCTCCTGGTACGGCGCCGTGCCCTTCAGGTCGTCCACCGTCTCTTCAGTGTTGTCGGATAGGAAAGAAAGAGAGGTCATCTCTGGGGCATTCGTCGACGGCGGCGCGGCGGCGGTGGTGGGGGGGTGGTGAGAGGGACTTGCCACAGGGTAGGCCGCTGGGGCAGGCGACGGGTGGGACGTGGCCCGCTCCCGCGACGGTGGCGTCGGAGGCGTTGCATTGGCGGCGGAATTTGGCTTGTGGCCCACGTGGTGGCTGGTCGTTCGCCGCACGGTAGAGGTGGCGGGATAGCGGTTGCTCATTGCGTTTGAAGGTCTCGGCTCTTGCGGATGACCGCTCGGCTTGAGCTCTGCCGGCCCTGCAGAGGCGGGATGCACCTGGGAGCGTTTGGAGCTGGGTGGGCCGGCGGTACCGGCCCCTGTTGTCGCTGGAGACACGCCACTGGTCGACCCCGTGGCGGTGGCTGGCGCGGTGGTGGGGGACCCGGCTGGTCCACTTCCAGCGCTGGCGCGGCTGTTGTGGTAGCTACCGTGTGTACTTCTGTCCTTGCTGGCGGAGGAGAGTGGGATCTGCGTGGCGCTGTCGTCGTCGTCGTGTGGCGGCGAGGTCCGGCGCTGGCCATCCTTGAGCGGTGTGGTTCCAGGGGATCGGTGGTTCGCTACGGTGGAGGCGGAGGAGGGTGGGTGGCTCTCCTGCAGATGGGTGACGTCCATCATATTGAAGCTCGGGTTGCTGCTGCTGTTTCCACGGTGGTTGGTCGCATTTCCCATTGGCACGTAGGAGGAGGAGGCCGCTGAACTGCCTGCTGGGGAGGAGGAGCTGGGCGGCCCGCCGCTGCCGTCAGACGGCGCACTGGTGAGATCCTTGTTCGATGACGACGACGGCGGCGGTGGCGCCGGCGGCTTGCGGCTGGTTGGGGCCTCCTCGGTGCTGTTGCCGCTGGGCTCCGTCGCGTTGCGGCGCTCACAGGCATTGGGATCGGAACTGCTGCGGTGCTCCGAAGGTTTCGCTCTGTCCCGCTGCTGCTGCTGCTGCTGCTGCTGCTGCCTCTGTTGTGTGCTAGTGGTGGTGGTGGTGTTGGTTCTCTTGCCTAATGCCTCCTCGCTCGTACTCGTTGGCATGGAGGAGTACGAGGAGGCCGTGGCGTTGGTCGGTGCGGGCCGACGCCCTGCATTGATCGTCCCAGTTGGTCCCGGGGGGGAGGGAAAGAAGTGCGAGAAGAGTGGCGGGTGGGAGGGGCTTCGGGTCTTCTCCTCCTTCAAATCGTGCTCGGGCTGCTGCAGCGGCGTCGTCTTTGGCGCCCGTTTTGAGCTGGTGGACGGCGCCAACGCGCCACAGAGCGGGCACTGTGTGCCGTGCTCGCCGCACCGCCGGCAAACACAGCTGTGGGCGCAATCAAAGGGCTGCGCCGTCTTGTCTTTTGGCGAGAGCTTACAGCGGCTGCACGGCCCGCCAACCATGCGGCCGTGCAGAAGACCCTCCACACGATCTGCCGTCTCACGCAGGAGCTGCAGCAGCGTGTACAGCTCCACGTCGGACATGGTGCCGATCTCGCCCGGGTCGGGGGTGTACTGGATGGCGTACATGCGGCGAAGGAGCCGCCGCTTGTCCTCCAGCATTTGATCCTTCTGGCCGTCCTCTGTAGTCCTCCGCTGCGCGGCCTCGGCGGCGGCGTTCGCCCTTGCTTCGCTCTCCGCTGCCCTACGCGCCTGATCCCGGCGCTCGCGCTCCTGGCGGGCCTTGAAGGCCTCCTCGTGCGCCTTTTCGATCCGCTCCTTCTCCTTCAACATCTCCTTGCGCCGCTCCTCCTGCCGCGCCTTTTGGAGCTCGACGATCTCGTCATCCAACTTCGCGTTCGCCGCCTTCTCCTGCAGGTCCTGCTGCATCTGCTCCCACTCCGACCGCAGCACCCGCTTCTTCTCGTCATTGTTGCGCATCTTGTTCAAATTCTCCCACATTGCCTGCAACTTCGCCTCCTTGAGGCCCTCAAAGGCCTGGCGCTCCGCCTCTGTCGAGGACGGCAGCGTCTCGCGAACGTACTCCGTCTTCGTGTAGAGCTGTTCAAACATGAACTTGAGCTCCGCGTACGTCCGGGGGGCGGAGGTGAAGAGCGGAACTTCGAACTTCTTGTCCACACCATACGCCGGGGTCGACCGCGGCGGTGGGCCACCCTGCGAGGGCTCCGCTGGCGTTGCGTGCGTTGTATACCCACTCGCAGGGACGCGGCCCCCGTGTGCCTGGCGCCATCTCGCGTCCGCCCCGGTCGGCGGGGTGGCCTCCTTCGTTTCCCCGGGCTTCGCGTCCTTCTTGTTCTTTGCGGCCGCCGCAGCGGCCTTGTAGAACTGGGACCACCCGTTGTCCATCGGCGCAGGGTGCGGGGAGGGGCGGCGGTCGGGGAAGGCCTCCTCGCTGTCGTAGTGGCTGCGGCAGAAATTTGTCTCGGCTGTGGGGGAGCTGCTGTAGTTGTTCCGAGCGTGCCGGTAGCCCGGGCCGCTGCTCGCCATGCCGCCACCGCCGCCGCCTCGAATGACGTCTCTTCCGCCGTTTTGTTTGAAGTGCAGCACGAGGGCCTCGTAGGCGACGTTGATCTGCTTGAACACATCGCCGCCGCTTGGATTGCGATCGGGATGAAACTGCAGCGCCTTGCTCCGGTACGCCTTCTTGAGCTCCTCCTCACTGCACCCGCGAGCGAGGCCGAGCGTGCGAAAGTACTGCTCCGTCGTTCGTGCCGCCATCTGGTGTTGTTGTTTGTTTGCTTTTTGTTTCGATTAAACAGGGTGTTTTCTTTTAGTAGAAATAGAAAGAATTACAGTTCGAAAGGGAGAAGTCGCACTCTGGAGAGAGCGCTCGTCCAAGAAAGAAATATCGAAGGAAGGAATAGATGCGTCGGCGTATCTTATAATGCGGAGTCCGCGTACGTTGAAGGGGGCGCGCACACGCAATATTTTATTTCTTTTCTCTCTTTCTCTCCACGACGAGCGAGAGAGAATCAATGAAAAGGAGATAAAAAAAATGAGAGAAAAAAAAACGGCGGAAAACAGCCTCCTTTGAATGATAATCTATAATACTAATTCGAAGACAAGAACTTTGTGTATGCGATCTGTATGTCTGTCTAACACGGTACAAAATCCAAACCGCTTCCGTCTCCTCTTGTAGAATGGGGGGGGGGAGTCGGCTTCGTCTACGCACCTGCTCCTGCTCTTATCTCTCCACTATATATATATATATATATATATATATATATATATATATGGTATGGTACAATATACACGTGGGTGTGTGTAGGGATGGAGGAGAGGATTTGTGCCACCACTTTCTCTTCCGTCTTTCAATTATCCTTTTTTTTTGCTTTTTGTTTAAAAAAAAAACCTTTGAATGCTCTTGCCGTCCCAACAGGTTGGAAGCGGAGGGCCGCAATGACCTCCCTCCCTCTCTTTTTCTTGTGCCGCAGATTCCTAACAACTGATTGGATCAATCGTGTGTGTGTTTGACTGTTATTGTTGATGTTGTTGATGTTGTTTTTCTTACGGCTTTCTCTATGGCACCTTCTCCTCGAGATGAAGGCCGTCGTACGACGGCGGCAAACGTCAAGGAGAAAAAAGGTGTGCCGCCACTATCCCCAGGGGCACCAAACCAGTTTTTTTAGTGGCACGGTGATGTGTGCGAATGGGAAAGATCGATAAACTGGTTCTTTTTTTTTGTATATTACGGATGAATGAGTTAAACAATCTTTTTCAAAAAAAAAAAAAAAGAGGGATTTTAAAAATAAAAAAAAACGAATCAGTTTATGTGTGCAAGACAAGCAGTTGTGAATATGTATGTATATATATATGTATAATAAGTCAAACGACAATAAAGCTGTATAATCACCAAAGAAAATCACCCGTAACACGCTGTTGTATGAAGGATTCGAGGAGTAGATCGCTCCACGGCACAGGTACGAATGAGGCTCGCCTAATTTATTACTTCTCTTCTTTTTTTTTTCGTTTTTTTTCTCCTTCTCCTTGGAGTTATATAGGTGTTTATTGCGGTGGGAAGGGAAACTGTGAGAAATACAAATGAAGCAGAAAAAAAAAAAAAAAAAAAGAGAGAGAGAAGAAGAGAAAAGAGCAGGCGGTGCTGATATATTGTCCATGTGTTCGAGTTTCCCACTATATCTCTCACCCAAACATATATAAAGAAATTCAATTATTTTTTTTATTTTTTTTATCGGGTTTCTGACGCTGCCAACTGCAACTTGTCTGTTTATTGTAATGACAGCCTCTGTTTCTGTTATATTGTTTCTATAATAAAAAAAGGCTATCCTAAAGGTTACTGGTTATTTAGCCCTAAATAATATATACACAACATAATATATAAAAAATAGTAAGAACATAAAATACAAACACTATACAATGGCGAGAAGGACACCAAATAATGAAGGCGTCTATCTCTTTGGTGCACCGAAAATGAACATATTTTACATCTACAAAAACCCCCGATGATCCACATTTAAAAACTCGATGCTTTTTTTTTTTCCTGCTCTGTTTTTTTTTTTGTTTGTTTGTTTGTTTGTTTGTTTGTTTGTTTTCAACTATTAGAATAGAAGAAACACATGGAGCATCAATACCAAGCAGGTCCTTCAAGCATCATTCTCTTCTGCACAACAACAAGAATTATGTAGCGAAGTCGACGGTGCCGGTTAGGTACAGCAGACTGTACTGGGTGTACACCCCCGCATCATCATCGCACAAGAGCGCAGGAATAGATTACGGCTGCTTCTTTTGAACTTTTCGGTGTAGGTTTCTCTCGACGTACTTGTGCTCTTCAGCTGTATATACATCTGAACAGGGAGAAGAGAAAAAAAGAGTTGTGTGGCCCTGGTCGCATCCTTCGAATTCATATATAGATAGATAGATATAGATACAGATATACTGTTTGGTGGCACGATGCGTCGTAGGACTAACGGAGGGTTGCTGTTGTTTCTTTCCTCGCGGAGTTCTTCTTGTTTGTTTCTTTAAGTGTGGGTGTGTTTGTGTGTGTGTTGCCCATCGCCCTACTTGTTCGGGAGTGACGTGGCGGAGGCCGACAGCGACATGGATGTAGACGTCGAGAGCAGTCCGCTCTTTGGCCGTAATGAAGGTGATGTCAGGGTCTTTGCTGCCTTCGCCATGGCCGAGGCCGAGGCGGCGGGAGCAAACCCAGGGAACGGCTTCGAGGTTGTGGGAGACGCGTCCGCCCCAGAAGACGACGGCCCAGGGGTACTCGCGCTCACTCCGCTGCTGCTGGCTGTAGTGTTCCCGGAGGCATTGGCATGGGCGGAGGAGGAGGAAGAATTGATGGGAGGTGCTGGGGTGGTCGACGGCTCCGGCCGCGGGGTACCGAGTTTGCTGCCGGGGGCCGTGGGGGCCCGCGCCGAGGCCGGCTCCGATCTCGGGGTGTGCAGACGGCTCGCGACGCTCTCCGCTGAGGGCGGCGGCGGCCGGGATGTAGTGCCGGCCTCCTTCTCTGCGTCCAGACGCCGAGAGCCGCATAAGGGGCACTGCTTTGCCCCCTTTGAGCACTCCCTGCAGATCACCGCGTGGGAGCACTGGAAGATCTGTTGTGTGACATCTTTGGGTACACCCGGCAGCGGCTGCACTTCCCCTTCTTGAGGCGCGCCTCCTGCACCCCTTTCATCTTGTTGTTAATGTCCTCCATGAGCTCCGTTAGCGTGTAGACCTCAATGTCCGACATGGCGCCAACGTCCGCCGGGTCGGGGGTGTACTGCAGGCGGAACATCATCTTGAGCAGTCCCCGCTTGTCCTCCAGCAGCATGTCCTGGTGCTCCTCGTCCTTCTCCCGCCGCAGCGCCGTCTGCATCTCCTCCGCCATCTCCTTCGCCTTGCGGCTGCGTTCCTCGCGAACGTGCCGGGCCGCCTCCTCCACCGCCTGCAGCCGGCGGCGCTCCTCCGCCATGG
Source organism: Vickermania ingenoplastis (assembly GCA_010157825.1). Taxonomy (NCBI): domain Eukaryota; phylum Euglenozoa; class Kinetoplastea; order Trypanosomatida; family Trypanosomatidae; genus Vickermania; species Vickermania ingenoplastis. Next base: position 453,232 of record VFSE01000283.1, on the reverse strand, counting down.
CATGACGCCGCTCCTCCTCCTGCTGCTTCTGCCGCTCCCGCAGCTGCGCTATATGCCGAGCGGCGTCCATGCGAGCCTCCAGCTCCGTCTCCACGCCCTCCCACTCCATCCGCAGCACACCTCTCTTCTCCTCCTCGCTATTGAGCTTTGACACGCGGTCCCACACCTGCCGCATCTTCTTCTCCTTCTCCAGCTCGAACGCTTCGCGATCGGACGCCGAGGGCCGGCCGATGGTACCGTCTGTGAAGCGCTGCCGCACGTACTCGGTCTTGGTATAGAGCTGCTCAAACATGAACTTGAGCTCCTCGAAGGTCCGTGGAATGCTGGCGAAGGGCGCCACCTTGAAGGCCGGCTCGTCTTTTCGATACGACGGGACCCCCTGAGAGCCCTCCGAGGTGGCCCCGCTGCGTGCGGCGGAGTACCCGCTGACCGGCACCCGATCCCCGTGCGCCTGGCGCCATCTCGAGTCCGATGAGTTGTACTGCGGGCTCGTCCGGCTGTAACCCGTGTTGAAGATGGGCGCCCCGTCCGTACTCTTTGGGTTCGGCATCTTGGACCCGGCGGAGGTCCACCCGCCTGGCACCTCGCCGAACAACTGCTCGTCGGTGAACTTTGGGTCGCCATCTTCGCTGCTCACTCCATTCGCACTCCCCGAGCTCTCACCGCGGCTTTGAAAAAAGTTTTGGTTTCGCGCGGCTCGAAATCCAGTGCCGGTGGGACGGCCAAAGGTCCGCGGTGTGCGCACCCGCACCGTGTCGTGGCCCCCATTCGTCTTATAGTGCAGCTGGAGCGCCTCGTAGGCCTGATTCACCCGCTTGAACCCCTCTGCACCATTGGGGTTGCGGTCCGGGTGCAGCTCGAGCGCCTTGGCCCGGTACGCCCTCTTGACCTCCTCCTCGCTGCTGCCGCGCGCGAGGCCGAGGGTGCGAAAGTGCTGGTCGACCTGTTTGTAGTTGAGCATGACTCGGGGCCCCTCGTCTCGCCGTCAAGGTCTACTGAGAAATAGAAAAAAATATATATATTTAAAAGACGGAAAGAAAAAAAGAAGTTGCCGGTGTTGTTTGTTGTTGTTGTTTTGTTTGTTTGTTCGTTTTTGTTGTTGTTGTTGTTGTTGTTGTTGTTGTTCGTGGATACTCCTTCCTCTGCCTCTGCCGTGTTATTTGGTGCTGATAACTGCCAAAGCTGAATTGTGTGGGAGACTCCGCTTCACTAAAGTAGCCGCAGCACTACTCGTGTACGGTGTCCTGCTTTGTCTTTTTCTTCTTTTATTATTTTTTATATTCTATTTTGTTACCCCCTCTAAGGGATTCTCTCTATTCGTGCTGAACAATACAGAGAACGTAGATATTAAATGACACACAGAGAGAAAATAATAATAATATTATTATTAGTATTATTATTATTATTATTAAACGTGATGTGATGTAGCGCACGAAAAGAACTCCTTGTGGATAGATACGAGGCTGCTGCTTCTTTAAAGATATTCAATGATTTGTTTGGAATATACGTCACAATAATTATAATTATAATGTACGGTGTTTTTTTCTTTATATTTACTTTTTTTCCCCATACCAGTGGATGAACAGCGGTATTAGCAAGCGTACCATAAAATAAAAGAGTAAAATAGGAGAGCACGGAAGAAGGAGGACGGAAGTGTGAAGCTGGTAACGTATTTTGTATCGAAGCCCGAGAGGATGTCGGTGCTCAGGTCCACCGGAGTGAAGGGCAACGAACTAACACAACTCGGGGGGCGTATCCGAGGAGCTGGCTAGGCGCCTCGCCATTTGTAGGACAGCACAAAAAGAGCTGGCCAGGGCATCACCAGGCCCGTATCGTATGGGACGACACGCATTCATCCAATGGTGCTAAGGTTGTTGTTGTTTGATTATTATTATTGTTATTATTATTTATGTGTGTGTCAAAAAGATCGGAGAAGAAAGAAAATGAATAGAGGAAAATGGAAAAAAAAAAAACGTACGTTGTGGACAGCAGCAACCAGAGGAAAGAGTCCCCCCCCCCCCGCCTCCTCTCTTCTTTTGGTGGAGCACTCGCGGCGTCGGATATCAACGTCTACCCCTTGGACGGAGGGTCCGCGTCTTTCCGCGGTCGTCCTCGCTGCCCTCGCGGGGGTGCTGGTGCAGCGCTGCTTTTGGTCTTCCTCCCACGCTTCTTTCTGCCACTCACCCCGGCCCCACCACTGCCGCCCCCGCCACCCCCGCCACTGCCTCCACTCTTCAAGGCGGAGGAGGAAATGAAGCGGTCGAGCTCCCACCAGGTCGCTGTTCGGCCGGCCCGCTGCAGCATCCCGGACACGAGCCACAAGGCCTCTTCGGCGGCCCCGCCCACGAAGCGCCGCCGCCCGCCGCCGCCCTCGCCGAGGGGCGATGGGGGGCGGCGGCAGGTAGCACGGCACGCAGGTGTGATGACAAACTTGATACAGCGGCTGGTAGAAACGCGTCGCCGTCGCTGCATTCGCATTTTCTGAAGCGTGTGCGCTGCTGCTGCTGCGCTGGCGGCGGCGACGAGGCGACGAGGGACGCCGCCACTCTCGTGCTTCGGCCCAGACGCTGGCCTCCAGCTCGTCAACGGGGGACCAATCCGGCTCCATCGCATCCTTCTCCTCCGTGGGCTCATCCTTTACCATCTCCCCCTGCAGCTCGTCACTCCCCTCCCGACGATCATTCGCCCTCTCTTCGTTGCCGTCTTCGATGTCGCTGTGAGCACCGCCTGTCGCCTGTCGCGCCGCAGTCGGGCGTGAGGCGGGGGACCGGGTGCTTTCCAAGGAGCTCTCTTCATTGGAGAGGGAGGAGAGGGGGGAGGTCCTGTGGGCAGGCGCCACATGGGTCGTCTCGCCTTTGGGGCTCTGCGGTGCCGCTGATGCGGATGCAGCGTCATCGCTTGTAGGGAAGCGAAGAGAGAGGAGGGGTTGAGGAGTGCTGTCGCCGCTGCCGTGGAGCCAGCTGGCGAGACGGGGGAGGAAGGCAGTGCTGAGCAGCGCCATCTCGCATAGAATCGGCGGGAAGGATCGATAGACAAAAATGGAGGAGCTGCCGTGATACCGCCGTGGTAATGCGGCACCCGCATCGAGGGGAGGGACGTGTAACGAGTTGTTGTCGTCGTCGTCGTCGTCGTCGTCGTGCTTGACGTCGGATTTGCTTGACGGGCGGGTTCGCGTCGTTCTTTCTTCCTCCTGCGAGAGTGGATTCGAGAGAGCGGCGAGTTGTTGCGGCTGCTTTCGTTCTGGTCTCCTTCGTCCTCCCCCCCGGCTTCTTCTTCTTCCTCCGCCTCCTCCTCCTCTGTTGCAGTGCCGCACCAAATGTGCATCTGACGCACCAGAGCGGTTCCCCACATGGACGTCTTGAGCAGCAGCTGCAGGACGCCGCCCGGGCCGGGGTGGGCCGTGTACCAGTCCGCATACCGCGCCGCCTCATGCTTCGTTACCGCCCCGGGCAGTCCGCCGCCCGATCCATGCGACGAAGAGGAGGGCGACGAGGGGGAGAGCGGGGGTGAAATCGGGATCTCAGGAGGTCGTGCCGTCGACGCGTCATGGCGACGCGGTTCGCTGCTCGTTGCGTCGGATGCCGCGGCGTGATGGGCGCCGTGTGCGCTGTGGCGTCCGTCGCCCGCCGTAAAGGAAACGCCGTGCGGATGCGGCAATGCGCTGCGGATCAGGTGGTAGGCGATCAGTGTTCGCTGGTGTAGGATATGGGTGATCGCCGAGAGCATCAGGTCCAGCACACGGTGCTGCACTCGCTCTACAGCAGGAACGAGGTGCAGCAGCGCCGCGCAGGTGTAACGACGGTACAAGATGGTGCACTGGCGACGGCTACGATGGTTTATGTGCGTCCCGCGGGGCAGTGTGTTCTCGTGATGATGGTGATGATGATGATGATGTGCTTCCCTTGGATGTGAATCCCGAGGTCGTTTGGCGCCTCTACCGGCAGTTGGCTGTTGTTGCTGGCTGTGCTGCTGTGGGGGCGGTGCATTCAATACGCGCTGCGCCATCGCCGCAATAATTTCCTGCTGTCGGAGGGTGAGACCGCCCTGGTGCCGCTGGTAGTACAGCCCCACCGTCCCGACGAACACCTCGCAGAAGAACGAAAAGTTCGACGCCCGGAACGCCGCTTCCACCTCGCCGTCAACGGCTCCAGCATTGGCCCCACTGATGTGTTCCGTGGTTGGTTGAAAGATAACGTGTTTGTATAGCAGCAGCACCTCCTCCAGCTCCTGGGAGAGCAGATGCGCAGATGCCTCGCTCGGCGGGCAGAGAATCGTCTGCTGCGGCGTGTTGGGCCGCGTTCGTTCCAGTGCGATGACGACGATCTCATCCAACAGATCATCGTGCACACGGCGCATGACGGCGTCAACGAGATCTTGCCCCGCTCCGGCAGTATGCCCATCCCCTGGTCCTTTTCCCTTTGCCGTGCTTTTCCGTTCTTCCGTCGTGTCGTCTGTCACACCTCGGGGCGGGACTGGGTACCCTTCCGCATCCTCCTCCGGAGGGGGCGTTGCCGGTGCATACTCACTCGGTGTTCCAGCGCCTCTCCTCCTCTGTTGCAAACAGCGCCACATCTCGTGGGCCACCGCCGTCTCCCGTGCTGCCTCCGCCGCTCGGTACGCTTCTTGATACCGCGGCGAGCTCAGCAACGCCTCCTTCATGGCACCGACTGGAGCAAAGAATCGGCCGGGGTCCAGCCGCGCCGCCGCCCCGGCACCCACAGCGGGAGAGGGTGAAGACCAAACACGCGTATGCCCTGCGGCTGGGGAGAACTTCCCACGAGCCTCTCCGCCGGTGTCCTCGTTGCCATCGCTGCCGTCTGCCGTACGGACATCCATCGGACGAATGCCGTTGTTTGCTCGTTCTACCTCCTCCTCCTCCCCGCCACCGATATCGGCGGCGTCGCTCCTGGCGTACTCCAGCAGCTCCTTGTGCCGCATCATGCGCAGCAGTGCGCTCGTCTTACCGCAAGTGGGGATGAATTCCTCCGACCCGCCGGCGCCTCTTGGGACCGTCGCAGCGGTGTGAAGAAGATCAAGGTACTGCATCAGCGGGTCGTCGCATGCGTTGCGGGTCTGCGAAAATTGTGCGAAGCGCGGCACCCAGCGCCCGCAGTGGATGCACGCACACGGGTAGTTCAATAGCGCAGGTGGCGGAGGATCAGTGGGCGCCGCTGCTGCTGTTTGTTGTCGCCGATCCGCCCGTTCTCGGCCGCCTAGAAGTCGTGACGTTGGGCATATGTTATTCCAGCCGCATCTGTATTCCCTTCGCTCCTCCCCCGTGTTCACCTCCTCCTCCTGCTGGTGGGGATACGAATGGGGTTGTGATGACGTCTTCTCCAGCTGGGCGTGCCGATGCAGATAGTCTCTGCGCTCTGCATAGAAGTGAGACAGGCGGCGGAGCTGCAGCTGCACAGCGTGTTCCAAGCGACGCGGTGGGGCGTCGTGCCGGCCTAGGCTCGTGATCAGCGTCGCCTCCCCTCCTTCCTTCACGGGCATCCGGCTGCTGGTGGGGGGTAGGTAATAGGTCCGCTCCAGCCGCACGCGCTGCTCATCCGGCAGGCCCTCGGTGTCCATAGTAATATCCACCTCCCCCGAGTCCCACTCCACCAGAGCCGAGGTGGGGGACGTGAAGGCGGACTGCTGGCGCAGGTGGGGGCTGCAGGCACCGGGAAGGTGCGGGGGCCTGGGAGGGGCGGCCAACGGCTGCGAGGGGAGCCTTCCAGGCTTGGTGTTTCTTTGGTGCGACGGTGTTTCCTGATCTTCCTCGCCCATCTCTTCGTCTTCTGCACGAAAGGATTGATGTGGCCGTGGCTTCCCTTCTGCTGGAGTTGGGTCGGCGTTCTCTTCATGGGCAGCGGACACATACTCACCACCACCACGAGGCGGGCAGGGCTGTGCATCGCGGCCCAGTTCCCTGCTTCGACTTCATACGCATCGCAGAAACGACGGAGCAGAAAAGAAAGATGCGCGTCCATCAACACCCGGTCACCACTGTCCTCCATCCATCGTATCTCATCCTCCTCCTCTTCTTCTTCTTCTTCACTGTATAGACGCTCTGATGCGTGGTGGAAGGCATCGGGTGAGCGAGTGGCCGTCGACGTACCCCTGCTGCAGGAGTACCGGGCAGTCGTGCGGCGCCAGATGGCGAGGTGAGCCGCCAGCTCCTGCACCGTGCGGGTACCCCCCGCAGCCTTCCACCTGGATGATATCGCGGAATGCTGCGACAGAACAATTCGAAGCACATTCCCGTGAAGATCCTCAACGCCACCGTCGACACGATGGGGCGTGGGTGGGTCCAGTCTCCCTCCTGGCGCTTCCACCTTCGCCTCCCCAATCTCGCTTCCTCCTGCGGGCGAGCCTTCCTCTCCGCGAGATGAGTCCAGCGCCTCCGCCGCGTCGTGCTCCACGCGGCGCCGGGCCAGCAGACACGCCCCCAGCAACGATCTCGCCAGAACCACCAGGTCGGGGCTAGCGGCTGAGTGGGCCCCATCGCCCGTCCGCCCCGCTGCTCCGCCCTGCTCCTCCTCCTCCTCGTCCTCCGCCCCCGCTACCGACTGGGGGGCGAATGAAAATGGTGGCACTACAAGGAATGCGAGTCGACGATAAAACGCCCTGAAGGCGGAGCGCCGGCAGTGCTGCAGCGCCTCCCAGTCCCCTGGACGCCCCCTCCGAGGCCGTTGGGGCGGCCGAGAGACCACCAAGAACTGAAATCGTCCATCCGCCGCGTGCGGGCAGAGGTGCTGAAACAAGTGCTGGCGTTGCGCACCGCGCAGCAGCCGCAGCAGCACATCTCGGTGCGCTGTGTGACGATCCTGCCGCGGTCTGTGGTGGTCGTCGCGGGGGTTCGGGGCTGTGGATGGCGGGTGATACACTATGGTGGGGATGATCTGCTGCATCAGACACCACTTTGGGAAGCGGCGCGGTAGAACCGGTATCACATGGCAGAGTCGCACGTGATCCGCCACCTCCACCACCGCATCCACATCCCCATTTTGTCGGCAAGACCCCGCTCCGCCCGCATCCGCTTGGACTTCACGGGGAGCAGAGGAGGAAGATAATCCTTGCGATGCGGATGTAGTCGCAGATAGTTCTATCGTGTTCTTCTTCTTCTTCTCCCGCCTCTCCTCGGCAGCTGGCTGGGTCCGTTGGCGGTACACGATATGGTCCTGGCGGTGCACGGGGCTCACCCCAGCTGCGCAAAGCATTTCGTACGTTATCCCATCCGCATCTAAGCCCAATTGCTGTATCAAAGGGGGAGCCGATGCACTAGAAGATGCCGTTTCTTCTTCTCTCCCGTAGAGCTCCGCCTCCCCGTGCACAGCTGCGTTGTCTGCTGTTCTGCAGAGTGTGGTGGTGTTCCGCCACTCCTCCTCCGCGGCCTCCCCGCATCGTTTCCTCTGGTGTTCCGTGTCTTTTGGCTCTGCGTGGGTGGATGGAGCGCTGCTTCGGTCTTCTTTCGGCTCGGGCGGAAACCAAACGACACGCTGCCGCGGAGAAGGCCGCCCGGAGGCGCGTCGGGGCGGTGCGCTGTTACGGATCTCCTCGCCGCTTCGGGTCGCAGCGGCTTCCCTCTTGGCCACTTTTATTGGGTATTCCTTGCCCTCCGTCCGCTGCTGCGCGTGGATGGCGTCGATTGTGTCGCTGTGGTTCGAGAGGAGCGCCGCCGCGCTCAGCCAGCGCATGGCGGCGGCCGTCCCGCTAGAGGCGCCGAGCCGTGGTGCAGCACGTTGCGTCGTGAAGCGCTGTAGCGGCGTAGGACGAGGCGGTGCAATTCGCGTGGAGGACGGCGATCCGTGCGGTGAAGAAGAAGAAGAAGTAGGCGTCGTAGAAGAAGCAGACGAAGGGGAGAAGGGCGGGGGTCGCGCGGTGTGTCGTGCCGTCGCCACGTGTGTGATGGCGGGCCGCGGGGTGCCAGCGGCGGCGGTGTGCGGTGCAGGAGGTGCTGCCACTGCCTCGGTCACAGGCATCGCCCACCGGCTGGCCGACACGGCTGTGGAGGCAGGCGGCATCGCAGCAGCAGCAGCAGCAGGATTGGTGTAGGGAGAGGGCCTGGGGCCGGTGGCATCCAAAGTTGAAGACGGTGACGACATCCCAGCAACGGAAGAGAGATTGAGTGAGGGATGGGGAAGAGGTTGTAGTTGTAAATTGGAGATGATGAAAGCTTTTCTTTTCTTTTCTCTTCTCTTGTTTTGTTATAGAGCCCCGGTGATTGCCTGTATTGCGGTACGAGCCCTGCTTCTCCCTTGCTGGTGAAGGATTCACCCCAGCGTATTGTGGGACCGATCAATGAAATGAGCAGCGGCAGTCCACAACAGCAACGAGCTAAACTTCTATGTTTATGTGTGTTTATGTGTGCTTATGTGTGTGTGTGAGTGTGTGCCTCGAAGCGGAAAGGTTGAATATGCACAACGATATGTGTTGTTGTGTCTGTTTTTTCTTTCTTTCTTTCTTTTCTCTGACTCTGACTCTGACTCAATCAAGAAGGACGGCTCTTATGTTAATAGGTGTTGTTACACGCTAGGTACGTTATCGGTGGTGTTACACGCTAGGTACGTTATCGGTGTTGTTGTTGTTCCTTCCGCCGCCTCCCGACGCCTGATCTTAATCTTTTTGATCGAGAGATGAAAGCAAGTTCCTGCTTTCGAGGAATCTATTTTAAAACTTAAGCCAAAAAAAAAAAGAAGAAGAAGAATGATAATAGTAACACGGCCCGTATAATAATAATATAGAGGGAGGAGGAGGACATCCATACATCAAGTGCGAAGGTATGGAGCAGCACGGAGACGGATAACAGCGCGGAAAAAGCAATAGCCTTCCGCCTTCTCCTTCTGTGGCTCTTCACTACAGAATAACTCTAGAGGAGTGAGTTTATCTTCAACTTGTTGTTGGTGGTGGTGGTTGTGGATGCTGTTAAGAAATCTGTGTGGCCTTTTCAATTTTCTATTCTCTTCTTCTCTCTCTCTCTCTCTCTATTCTCCTATTCTCTAAGAGTTTGACTATTCCACACTATATATATATAAAGTGTGGCAAGCTACGGTTGCAACTGCCCCGTTGTATTCCCGATTGTTTGGGTACGTGTAGGTGTGTGTGTGTTGTTGTTGTTGTTGTCATAATCGTTTGTTCATTTAGTTGTTGATGTTTTTGTTTTATTTTGTTTGTTTTCCTTTCTCCATCCCCTCTCAGTTGTTCTGGAGGGTACTTAATTTTTGGCTTCAGCACAGAAATGGAAACGTCCTCTTCTCTTCACTTCGCTCATTTCTTTCTTCTTCTTCTTCCTTTTTTTTCTTTTTTTTTCCGGTGATGATATGAAAGGGCGAAAAGAAAACGATCAGCCCCTGTGATGGCCCTTGTGATCCTATAGATAAAGGCAAAAAAAAAAAAAAAAACGGGAGCGCGTTACGGTGAAACCGAACGCCACCAACAGCGCTGCGGAGCGTCTATTCCTTTTCCCACAGTGAGAGTAGAGAAGCACTTCCTAAAGATCGAGAAAAAAAAAGTGCCGGCGCACACATAACAGAAACACACAGAAAAAGATGCTACAATTCGAAAAAAAATCATCATAATAATCATAAATAATAGTAATAATAGAGAAAAAAAGGACAAACACGAACCGAAAAGATATATTGTGTTTGTGTTGCTCTTCAAGCTCTTCTTCTTCCTCTTTCTCCTCTATCCCTTTGTTCCTACGCACGCCGCATCCACTAACATACTTTACCCTACTAGTCAGCACCCAACACCACCCCGTCCTCACCTCAGTCCTTCTTCATGGGGGGGCATCCCGTGGGCAGTCCTGGATCGGGGCCCGTTGGGGGCCCAGCGGTTTCCCCGTGCGCGGCACGGTGTCGCTCCATCGATTCCTGGAACGACTTGTCCGCCGCCGCGCGGGCGGCCTCGTCGGCAGCAATCTGCTCCTTGCTGTCCTGCGCCTGGTAGCGGGAGTACGGCGCGGTCTTTGGCGTCTCCTCGTAGTGGCTCTCTGGGTGCACCGGCGGGCGGCCCTCGTTATCCTCAAACCGGATACCGTCGTTGAAGGTCACCTGGAAGGGCAGGTCGCAGCCCGAGCTACCCGAGCCAGCCGGATCGCCGCTGAGACCGGGGCGGCCGGCGTTGGGTCGGTTCGAGGTCCACAGGTGGCGCCACTCGGCACGTGGGCCATCGCGGGGCTCGACGAACTCACCGGCCTGCACCAGGTCGTAGTCGGGGTCTTCGCTGGGATCCGTCTCCTTCCCCTGCTTGATCTGGTCGCGGAACTTCGCCTTGGCGCGCTCCACCGCCCCGTTGAAGTCCTCAGGGCGGATCTTACCCGGGTAGCTCCACGGCTCCTGCACCAGCTCGGTCCGCTTGACCATCTCCCACTCCCGGTCCTCCTCTTCCATAATCCGGCGAACAACCTCTTCCTCCTCCTCGTCGCAGCGCAGCAGGTGACCCTGCTTGAAGCCGTAGCCTTCGGCGCGGCCGTGGTGGTCGGGGCTGCCGCCGTAAATATGGGCAAAGGGGTAGCGTGGGTAGGCCTCCCACTTACCCGTGGGGCCCATGAAGTCGTAGCAGTAGCGGTAGCGAAAAGTGCGGTGGCCCTGCTCGTCCACCGACTCATCCCACTTGAGGAGCGTCTGCGGGGGCCGCGGAAACATCTCGAGCGGATCGTCGGGGTTGGTGGGCTGCCAGTCCTTGATGCGAAAGATCTCGTCCGCCTCCATGTACCAGTGGCCAACAATGTCACTCGACACATTCGCCACATGCCAGCGGAAGGGGGAGGTGTTTTTGGTGTTGTACAGCAGCGGATCGCAGTAGCTTCCCGGGACCATACCGTAGGAGGAGAGCGGGGCGAAGCACACCTGCTCCAAGCGCTGCTGGTGCAGGTAGCCCTCCTGGTTCGGGGAGGTCCACTCCTCATCCCACGTGAAGGCGACCCAGGCGCGCTGGCGGATCTGGCGCCACAGGCGAAGGAAGTTCCCCGGCTTGACGTTCTTGAAGGTGGTGGGAGGGGCGTTGGGATCATCCACCTCGGCTGCCCACACGCGCAGTGCTGGGGTCGCGCGGAGCATTAACCCGAAAGAAGACCGGCGCAACATTTGAAATTAAAACGGCGCTGAACACGAAGGAGCTACTGCTTTATTGTTTGTGTGTGTGTGGAACGCGTGCCAAAGCGCGATGTGGTTCAGTACAGTAGATTTCTCTTCTTTTCTTTTTTTTTTTCAATGTAAAAGTTGATGTGTAAAGAGCGTTAGGAGAAGAAGAGTTCCAATCTCCCTCTCTCTTTCTTTCTCTCTTTGTGTGTGTCTGTTTCTTGCGGATAGTTCGTACTAACCACAGGCAACTGCTTTGCTTTGAAGGGTGAGTGCGGATAGCGGTGAATGTGGGTGGGTGGGGAGAGCGGGCAGGCGAGAAAGAAGGAGAGAGAAATTCTTTCGTTCTACTTCACGCGCTGTTCGAACTTTCACCCGTCTTCTATAGAGAGAGAGAGGAAGAAGAAGACGAGCAATAATAATAATAATAATAATGAGAGAGAGAGAGAGAGAAGAGTTATGGAGCGAATAACAGATACAACAAGACAGGTGCTGCCAAATGTCACTCGGGCAGGTGCAGCAGTGTAGTGTGCGTCGTAAGATAAATCGATATAGATTTCTTGCATTTTATTTTAGAACGCGCCTAGCAAAATACAGAAGACCCGTGAGCCGCGTGTGGTATCTGCGTCTCTCTACGTGCTTCGTGTTCTACTTCTTTGCGGCGGCCGGTCGGCCAAAGAAGGAATCGAGGGTAGGGGTGCCCTTCGGCCGACCGGCCTTCTCCAGGCGCCGCACCTTCGCAGAGACCAACCCGGTGCCCGGCGCAGCGGCCCTCGGGCCATCCTTCGTGATCCCTGGGCCGGCGGGGTCGGGGGCGGATGGCAAGGGGGGAGGCGATGATGCCGTTCCTTGTGCGACGGCACCGGGTGTTGATGTCGTGTCCTCCCGGGACCCGAGGAGGCGCCGGAGGGCTTCCACCTCCACCTCCATCCCACCAGCAGCGGTGTCGACGCAAGCCTCGCGGACGGCCTCGGGTGTCGCTCGCGCTGCCGCCTCCCGCAGGGCATTCAGTGTCTGTGCGGAGATGTACTCGGACACCAACGCCAGTGCGGACGACGCCAACACATCCGCGTACGGGTCGTCCGCAGTGGGTGGGGAGGTGGCGGTGGGGCCTTCCTCCCTTGGTGGGACCTGTAAGGAAAACCAGAGGGTGGCGCTGCGAGCCAGTCGCTGCACTCGTCGCCCAACCCACACGGCTGCCTTGAGGGGGGAGAACCGGTAGTAGCCCTGGTACGCCTGGTCCGGAGCCCGGGAGGTACCTCCCCCTCCTCCTCTTCCCGCTTCCGTGTACTTCACATCACAGAAATCATGGAGGAGCAAGGGAAGTTGAGAGAGAACATGAAGGAGATGAGAAGTACCTTCCCTCTCCCTGTTGGGAGCCGGCGAGGAGGAGGAGGAGGAGGAGGCCGGGGGCAGCGTCGCAGCGCGCAGCCACGCACCCCACCAACCACTGCTGCTGCTGCTGCTTTTATCCGGCACTCCTCGGCGGAATCGAGCGCTGGTGTCGAGCTATGCGCTTCAAGGCCCTTCTCCGGCTGCATGGACGGACTTCGCTCCCGCTTCTGCAGCGGGCCTCTGCCTCGTGTGTGTTGCTCTTGGCGCAATTGTTGAAAGAAGGCCTCTCCATCGTCATAGAGGGTATCTATTTCCTCCGCGCGGCAGCGCGAAGGCGGCTCCTCTTCTCTTGCAGCTCCCTGATCCGTGTCGGTGTCAGCGCCAAATCGAGACTCGGGGGAAGTGGCGTGGGATGCCGTGTTGGAGGGCCGAGAGCTGCAGGTAAACTCGGCGCTCCCTCGGGCCTCTGTCACAGCAGCCCGCAGTCCTGGTATAAAATCCTCTACCGCGCAGAAACAAGAGGGCTGTGCGCCGCCGCTGCCAGCGGCACCACTCATCGCTTCCCAGGACTCCATGACAACACGGAGTAGAATAAAATGTAAATCCACCGGAGTGGCCACCAGCGAATCGTTTTGCGGAACGACCGCGTCCTCGCCAACAAAGAACGTCTGCGCAAAGCCTTCCGGCGGGTCCTGCGCCTGCACTTCCAGCAACGGGTGGAGGGGCGCCGAAGAGGACGAGCGATCTGCCCCGCCGCAGCAGGCACAGGCACTGGGAACGAGGTAGCAGCACGGGAAATCGTGGCGGGGATGCGGTAGGTTGTCGTACACTACAAACTCCGCCGCGACAGCCTCGTTGGTAGATGATCGCGGGATGGTGATCACCACGTGGGGAGACCGCTGCATAGGATCTGATGATGTGGTGGTGGAGGTGGTGTGAGGCGAAAAGGCCACAGTATGGTCCAGAGGAATAAAGCGGAACGTTGGCTCAGCTCCACGTGGGGCGCCTTGCCTAGCTGGCATCGGCCCATTGAAATCGTCATCGTCCTCCACCTCCTCCACCGCCACGCTCTGGAGATGAAGGCCAGACATGGGAGCAAATAAGGAAGGTAAGCGTCGTAACACTAATAATAATATTAATAATAAGAGGTGATCTTAGGAGTGGATGGACGTCAATGAGCCGCCTCTTCTCTCTCACTTCGGGCCGGGGGACGAGAGGCGATTTCCTTCGGATGTTGTTGTTGGTTGTTTATATATATATTATTGTGTCGTACCGCTATGGTTGCCAGAAACATACATAAGCAGGAATGTGTATGTGTATTGGCAAGTGGGTTGTAACCAGAGTATTGAGCCACACATAAAAGAAAAGAAGGAGCGACGCGTATTTCATGCGGAGGAAGACATCAAGCCTCAGCGGTGGCATCATCAAGAGCTGACAGGCATATCAGGCATCCTTGTAGCCTGCTCTGTTGTTGTTGTTGTTTGTTTGTTCGTTTGTTTGTTTGTTTGCTTGTTTGTTTTATCTTGTCCGTTTCTTGTATGTACCTACATCCTTACTGTCCAACATGTAGGCGCTCTGGGTAAACAGAAGAAAAAAAAAGGGAAAAAAAAAAAAAAATAAAGAAAAAAAAAATAAAGGTACGATTTTCCAGAGAGGCGACATGAGAGTCAAGAATGTCAGGAGAGAGGGAGAGAGAGGGAGAAGGAGAAGGAGTGAGGAGACGAGTAAAACAAAAAAAAAGTATAAAAAAAAAGAAAGAAAGAATGAATGAATGGTATAAGGAAGAAAAAATAAAATGAATATATACGTATAGATACATAGATATCAGTCTTCTTTCCATCCCCCCTCCTCATCTTCGGAAAACAAAACGAAGAAGAAAAAATGAGATGAAAGGGATGTTCCTGAAACACACACACATCCATATCACTCATCCTTCTCCCTCCTGTAGTGTTTGACGGGAGGGAACCCTAACAAACAAACAATAGTAAAAAGTTGTGGGAACCATCGTAAATGTATGTCCAACACACTCGACTGAGATGCAACAACAAACAGCAAAGAGATAAGCAAACAAAGCAGCTGGCGGCGAGAAATAGAGGAACAGAAGGAGAAATAAAAGGTGGGACCTGTATTATTATGAAAAGAACAACAGAGCTGAGAGCTGGGAGAAGGTGTGGCTCTCGCCCTGGTGTTCCCACGTCTATTTCGCACTGGTCTCCGACTTTCTGTTGTTGCACTCTCATCAACATTCTTCGAAAACCTTTTTTTCTTCTCTTCTCTTCTTTGTTTGTTTGTTTGTTTGTTTCTCTTGAGGTTTCCAGTCGCACTAGTTCGGCGTCACCGATTGTGTTCGCTCCACCGAAGGCGCCTCTTCTCTCGCCGGGTTCCAAGCCGAGCTGCACAAAGGCTGTTGTTGTTCTTGTTGTTGCTCTCTGCTTCGTTTACCCATTATTACTACTATTTTTCCTCTCTCTCTCTCCTTCTTGTTGATGGTTTTTTTTTCGAATGTTTTTGTCTCTACTTCTGCTGTTGATATTTGTTCTCTCCCTTATTTATTTATTTTTTTTTCTTTTGTTGTTGTTGTTGTGTTGAAGTTAACTTCGTTAAATGCTCTCCGTGCCCTTCAACATATTGACCACCATGTGGAAGTTGGCGCGCGTACTCCAAAAGGGGTACTCGATAAAGGTGGGTTTGATGCGCTGAACACCGAGATCACCCGCAACACAAATGGCGAAGCCGGTGGCCATCCCGGCCACACTGAGGCTGAGATTGAGGGTGGCGATACCAATGATCGTCAACGCGCTCCCCAGTATGGTGCCAAGGAAGTGGAGCCGGCGGCAAAGCTGACTGCGGTGCTTCACCAGATAGTACGCGTAGAACTCCTTGAAGTTCGAAGGGCGCAGCCCAATCTTGCTGGCAATTTCAACCATTTCTTGTGCAGAGATACGAAAAAAAAAGAGTGAGAAAGGTACTGGGGTCTTGATTGGTTGTTTCGGAAGAGAGAGAGAGAGAGAGAGACAAAGGTGATCAACAATACATTTCGTGAGAGGTGCGTACGTACGTATGTGGCATCCAGGATCTCCTTTCAGCTCGCAGGAAGTAGTGACGTCCATGTCTTACGTTGTTGTTGTTGTTATTGTTTGTTTTTTGAAGGAGCTTCCCTTCGGTGTTTTTTGTTTGTTTGTTTGTTTGTTGTTGATGTTGTTCTATTTGTATTGCTATCTTTGGATATGTGAAGAGATCCGGTATCGAGTAGCGAAACACCCGCAAAGGAAAAAAAAGAAAAGAAAAGAACGAAAAGTAGAGAGGGATCTGGAGCTCGACGTACAGATGAAGTACATGTATATAAATACGACGGTGAAGCGGGAAGGACGAACGCAGCATAGCATCCTTGCAACTCATTTCTCCCTCACTTCCTCTTCGCTCACGCGTTCTCTTCATCGTGAAGTTGAATATATTCGAACATTATTATCACACCTTGTCGCTCTCTGCTGCCGCGGGCCTCGCTTCGACTTTCAAGTGTATCGCTACTTTTTTTTTGCTGTTCTCCACTCTCTCTCTCTCTCTCTCTCTCCCCTGTTTTGTTTTTTTTGTTTGTTTGTTTTCCCCCTTTAACGTTCTTTCTTTCTTTATGATTACTTCTTCTTTCTTGTTTCTTTTTGTGCTTCAAACTCTTGAAGAGATCTACATCCATACTATTCACATCTCAGCGCGACAGACGGGAGGGAAAGCTCGCTTCTCTCTCTCTCTCTCTCTCTCTCTGTATCACGTGGTGTCGTATCCAAACAAGGGGGGGGGGGAGGAAGAGAGAAGAGCAGACGTACCCTCCTCCTACTGCCTCTCCATCTCACTTACTTGCCCTTCTTCCCCTTCTTCTTCTTTCCACCGCCACCACCCCGCTTCCGCTGCGCTTGGCGTGCGCCTCCAGCTCCTCGATCTCTAGTGTCAGCAGCTCCATCCGCTCCTTGTAGGCCTTGCGCTGCTCCGCCCAGTTGGCCATGTCCTCCTGCACCGCACGAAGTTTCTCCCGCTTCTGCTGCTCGCGCTGCACACCATTGTTCTTCCAGTCGGCCAGCTCCGCCTCGACCGCCTTGAACTCCTCCTCCACCTTCTCGCGGACCTTGATCTCAATCTGCAGGCGCTCTTTCGCCAGCTCCATATCATCCACAAAGAGCAGCTTCTCCTTCTCCAACTCGGCGTCGAGTTTGATGCGCTGCTCTCGGTACTTCTCCTCTTGCTTGGTGTAGTTCTCGATCTGCTCCTCCAACTCGCGGATGCGTTTCACGAAATCGGACTGGTCTTGTTTGTTCTGCAGCTCCATGTTGTCGCCGTGGCGCTTCACCTCGTTGTTCTTCTCCCGAAGGGCTTCCAGTTCATTGCGAGACTCCTCAACTTTATACTTTTGGAAGTGGAGTCGGACCACCTCCTTTCGCAGCGCATCCGGCTCGGCGTTGGCCTTGCGCTTCGCATTCCGCTTCAGGCACTGCTCCAGCCGCAGGATGGTGTGGTGGGGCACACTCGTGGCCCCGAGCTCACACTTGATCACCGTATCATTGCGCTCCAAGAAGGCAGCGAAGGACTGGCCGCCGTGCTCCGTAAAATGGTTGTCCCCGAGGTAAATGGCCCGCACGGAGTGGTTGGTCTGCAGCGCGTTCCCGAGAGCGATGAGGCCACGGTCGCCCAGCCATGTCCGCCGCAGGTCGAGTACCTCCAAGGACTTGTTCCCACTCAACATTGACGCCAGCGCGCACCCGCCCTCGTCCTCGATGCAGTTGCTGGAGAGCACGAGTTTCTTGAGACACGGGTGGCGGCAGAGGGATCGCCCAAGCATCACGACGCCCTCCGCGGATATGAAATTATCGTGTAGAGATACCCCTTGCAGCGTTTGATTCGAAAAGAGGGAGCGGCAGAGCGTGTAGAGCGCCCCGTCGTCGATCCCGCAGCGGTCGGCCTCCAGCGTCTGCAGCAATCGATCGTTCGCGAGGGTAGCGAAGAGCAGAGGGGCGGAGGGAGCGACCACGGCCCTCGCATCGGGGCTGTCCACCTCCGCCGAGGGGCCCTCCGGGTCGCTGAAGGGGTTGCTAATACGTTCCTCGTCGTCGTCCTCGTCCATCGCCTCCTCCATTTCGCCCGCCGCATCATTCGCCCCCAGGTTCGAGTGGCTCCCTGTCGCACTCTCACGCGCGCTTGCCTTGGCGCTGCCCCTGGCGGAGTTCTTTGCCGACCCTTTCGCGGATCCCTTCACGGAGCTGGCCTTACTCCCACCGGGTTTGGTCTTCGTGATGGGCGGCAGGCCTCCGGCCTCTTGCATTTTCCTCTTCCCTGCCTCGGCCGCCTCTTCCGGAGCGGCCGGCGCGGCCGGTGGCGCTGGCGTCGGTAGAAATAAGTTATTTCCATTCAAAAGCAGTGTGCGGAGCTGGCAGTTGTTCTGTAGCTGCACACGCTCGAGCAGGAGCTGGCCCAAGGCGTCGCCCACCTCTGGGGGGAGCTGGTTATCGCTGATGTCCAGCAGCAGCAGCGTCGAGTTGTCTTTGAGGGCATGAACGAGCAGCAGCGCCCCCCGCGGCGAGAGGTCCACCTGCTTTAGCTTCAGGGACGTGAGCGTCGAGGAGGAGCGTAGGAGCTGCTCCAACAGGTCCATGGGCTGGCGAGGGCCGCCGCGGGTGGCCGCCATCTTTTGTGGCGGTTCTTTGCTGGCCGCGCTGCCGTTGGTGGTCTCGTGTGTGTTGCCAGCACTGCTGTTTGGACGACTGCGGTGTAGGGCAATGCTCTCCAGTTCCTCCTCCGCCCCGGGCAACGAGGTGATCTCCATCCCAAAGGCGTTGCCGGAGAGATCGAGGTTACGAATGCTTCTGTTGCGCAGGCAGCCCTCTAGTAAAATGGTGGCGCTGACAGGGGTCATACGGTTCACGTACGGATCATCCCTCGCCGAGCCGAGGATGAGCGTGGAGAGCTTTCGGTGCTGTGCCACGACAAAGCTGAGGCTCTGGATACCCTGCGCGCCAATGTCGTTCGCGCCGAGATCCAGGTATGTCAAATTGGGCAGGTCTCGCATGAGATGGGCAAGCACTTCGGCGCCCGTGTCTCGCAGGGCATTGCCGTGGAGGTCCAGCTTCGTGAGCGGCGAGCGGTGCAGTGCGGTGGCGAGGGAATTCATCACGTTGACGCCGAGGCGCTGGCGGCGGAGAACGATCTGGCGGTCCATAAACCCAGCCTCGATCATCTCCCGGAAGAGCTGCTTCGACTCCGGATTGTTCTTCTCGTGCGTGTCGCGCAGCCAGGAGCTGTACACATCGCCGTACACCTGATCCGAGGTGATCCCGAGGGACTCGAGCATGGTTCTCTAGGCGGGCAACGAGAAAGGGGGAGTTGGGGAAGGGAGACGTCGTCTATGGGTGAGATAACAGTAAAATAGTTATACACAAACACAATGAATCAATAAATAGATAAATACGCCACTGCTCCGTTGAACTTTCAAAACAGAAGGAGAAGATAAAACCTAATAATAAATCTCTTAGGACACCTTTGAGAAGAGTATGTAATGCCTTCTTCTCGTGTTATGTACGACTCCTCAAAGAACAAAAAAAAGGTCGGTATATGGCCGTACACTCGTTTTGAACGAGCGTCTTTCTTTATCTATTTGTAATTCGTGCGGCCACTGACGTCAAAGAATCATAGCGTTATTAATTAGCAAACAAAAAAAAAAGAAAAAGTTGAAGAAAGACAGAGAAGAAGAACCGAAGGAGTGCAATTGGTAGTGTGTACAGCATCGTTTACCAGTCTCAGCCGTGCTCCACCAGGAGTTGAGTTGTTCCTGTGATGCGTGTCAAACCCTGAACAACTCCTCATTATTGGAGTGCGGCCTCTCCCCTTCGTTCCACCGGATGCTGTTGTTGATAGTCTTCTTTTTTGTTGTTGTTGTTGTTGTTGTTGCTGTTTTCTTTCTTTTTTTTTTAAGGTTACGATGAAAACGCATCCTCACGACACAACGATCCGCCGGTACTGCCGCATTGCTGCTCGCGTTGCAGAAGCAAGGCGCGGCTCCACCATCCTCCAGATTGTTGTTGTTGTTGTTTGCTGTTGCGACCCTCAGTTCTTTTCCCCGCGGCTGGCGGCGGAGATTGCTTCTCGAATGCGCTCCTCTTCCATCTTGCGGCGCTGATCCTCCTCCGAGACGGGCAGGCGGCGCCGCACATAACGCTCATTCGAGGAAGACGACATCACAATCGTCTGCGCCTTGAAGGGGCCAAAACGCACGTGTAGATCGCTCCGCTCCATCCGTGGTATACTCTCCTCCGTTCCCTGCACCACCTGGCGATCGTTGAGCTGAAGATCGAGCGTGGGCGGCACGGCGAGTTCTGTTTCGGGGTGGTCGAGGTAGCTGCGCTGGTCCAGTCTCAGGTGGGGAGGGAGGTACGGATTGTTGGGCGACATCCCGGGTTCGAGCAGCTGCTTGTATTCCCCCAGCATTACCAAGTAGGTGCAGCGAGAGTAGGAGGTGTTAAACCCAGCACGGCGAAGGACGAGCCAGAACATAACCGTAGAGACGGCCCCGCCCCACATCGCAATCGAGAGAAACCGATGCCGGTGTTTGCTAATAATCTGCATGGCAGACGGATCTCTGGCTGGGGAAGGGGAGGGGGAGCAAGCAGGTGCTAAGAAGAAATCTAGAAGAGCGCGCTAACACTCGATTAAAGATGATTGGGATTATATATTTAACAAGCTAGTAGTGTTAAAAGGGAAAAACTGGGGAATGGGCGAGCAGAGAGGATCCGTTCCGCTGTACAGAAACAAGTGTCCGACTACAATATGTATTTATATTGCAGTTTCCTTTTTAGCATGACGACTACAAGAAAGGAAAAAAAAAAGAATTGAGAGAAAAAGGAGAGAGAAGGGGGCATTGGATTAATTGTATTACTATTTAAAAAAAAAATCCTTTGGTAATACAAAGCAGTACCCATAGTGCGGTGTGACCCTCCTCCTCCTGACAGGTGTGTGAGAAGATAATAAATAGTGTGGGTGTTGCTGTGATATGGTCTACTTGCCGATGATATTCAAAAAGTGTACAGAAAAAAAAAAGGAGGGAGGAGAGTGCAGGAGGCATGGCGCATAGCGAAGCAGCACTTCCCCACCCCTCTGTATCTGGTTCCCCACGAGGGTTAGGCCAGCGCTCTCCACGATCATTTCACCGATACTTTCCACAGGTCCCGCATGTTCATCCCCTTTCGGAGCTTCTCTACCGCAAGGCCGAGGCCCACATCATAGACGGGGGGCCGACCCTTGTGGCGCCGGTCCGCCCCTCCTGCTTCCTCTGCGCCGCCATCCTTCGCCTCGCCCGGCTCGATATTCGTCTCCTCGTCCGCGTAGTAGGCCGCAAAGCTATCTCGTGGGGCCTCCTCAAAGACCTGCTCGTTCGCCCCCTCGGCCACAATCGAGGCGGACGGCCCGCCCGCCGAGTTCGGGCCACGAGAGGAGGGAACCGATGGTGCCACGGAGCAGAAGCCGCCGGGCCCGTGGCGAAGGGTACTGCTGTTGGTGGTGCTGGAGCGCGACGGGTCCCCTTCTGGGGGTCCGTTTTGTGTGGCGGGTGCGCCGGTGTCCAACGCCTCCACCTCCACGCCTAGGACTGGATTCGCCAAGCCCAGTTGCCACAGGGAACGCACCTCTGCGAAGATATTGCGCGTTAGCTCGGGCTGCAGGGCAGAGAATCCGAACTTGAAGTTCCCCCCGTAAGAGGAGCACTGTAGCACGATCGTCTTGTGGATCTCCAGGTGCTCAAACGTCTTGGACACGCCATCTTTTCCTTTTGCTTCGCCGGCCTTTTTGGTCTTCTTGGCCACACTAGCGCTTGAGGTTTGCAGGCGAAGCCCTACGATTTGAATGTACGGCACCGATACATTGAAGGATGGACGCACGTCTTCGATCCAAACGACGCGTACGTTGGTCAAGATGAGCCGCCCCACAAAGGATTCCTCTTTTGTAATGTTGAGAAAGCGGTTGTACTGGCTCATGACCTTCTCCTTCTTGAGCAGAACGAGCTGGCCACTGGCCCCGCCCGTTAAGATGGCGCTGCGCAGGCGGACCTCACGGTACATTTTTGTCGCCTCGTACGCCTTCCAGGCCATGTGCGCCAGAGAGAAGAGATGATCTCCGGCGTTACCAGTTCGTGCAGCTGCAGCACGGCGCCCCGCACTGCCGGTTCCGCCATTATTGCCTGCAGCGGTAAACACAAACTGGAACTTGCTGGAGCCGAACTTTGCTGTGACGTACAGGGACGACACGATCCCGCCACCGAGCTTGCTGTCCGCCTCCTTCACTGTGATATTCCGTACCGTGAAGTAGCCGATACTGAGATTGGTTTGCTGCTTGGTGGAGGCATACCAGATCAGCCGGAGATTGGTGATGATCAGCGTCCCTACCAGGCCGTTGTTGCCCTTCGTGTCCTCCACCCGCGGAAGGATACGGATGGCGACCTCCTCGCGGCCTCGCAGGTCCACCGTGCTTGTCGGGCCGTCGAAACGAATTTCTCTGTCCTGCCAAAAGTCGAAGGTCGTTTCTATGCCGTCATCCTCCCCATCGCTGCGCTTCATGGGCTCGTCTGCGTGTGAAGAATCAACTGGATAGAGGAAGGAAAGGGGAAGGGGGGGGGGGAGAGGAGATATGGGGACTTGAAGAATAAATGAATTCAATTGAATAGATACGGACGGAGTTCAAAGCATGAAAAATAATGTGGAAGAAAGAAGTGTGAAAGAAAAGGAAATATGAAAAAAGACAGCGATCTAAAAGATAACACACACACACAGTGCAGCAGCAGAGTACTCCGTGCTTCTTTCTTGTTGTTGTTGTTGTTGTTGTTGTTAAAGCGTTTGCCAAGTGAGATTGCTTGTTTATTTGTGTGTGTGTGTGTGTATGTGTGCGTGTGAAGCCAAACTGTCATTCATCCGGTTTGTGCTTACTCACCTAAATAGAGAAAACAAAATACGAATCGTCGGGAAAGAGAACACATAAAACAAAATAAAGCGGGGGAAGGGGGGTCCACCCCAGGATCTCCCGCCTCCTAACAACACACCGCGATTGAGCATATCACGGCGCTCTTCAGAGTGTTGAGATGTAGATCGGGGGGGGGGGGGAGGACTATAGGAAGCTTCGGTCCACCCTGTGTCAGCAAAGTGGATGTGCTCATCTGCATCCTCGACACGCTCGTGGGGTTGTTTGTTTGTTTGTTTCTCGCCTTGTTCGTTTTCTCTTTTTCTTTTCTTTTTTTCTCTCTTATGGTTCTAATAAATTTCACAGGTGTGTTTGTGTGTGGAGGAGAGGGAAGGGGGAAAGGCGGGGAGGATTTAAATAATAATAATAATAATAATAATAAGGAAGAAGTAGCGCTCCTGGCCATTCTTTATTCTGTTTTAAGATGATTATGAATAGTGGGTCAGTATTTGTTGTATTGTATTATATATTTCTTTCTCCGCAGTCCAGAAAAAAGGGGGGCAGCAGCACCTTTACTCGCACACACACCCCCTCCTTGGGACCAAACGAGTCGCAGTCGTTTGTATGGTACGTATTCTTTTCTTCTTTTGCCTTTCCGCCCATTTTTTTTTATGATGATGATTATTTCTTTATCTTGGAAAAAATAAAACTGAAGGCGTGAATAAGAAGTTGCTGGAAGGAGCAAATAAGAAACATGAACAAACAGAAGAAGTCACACAGTACTTTTCTTCTTCTTTAAATATATATTATTTCGTTTTCGTTTTCTTTCTTTTTTTTTGCTGCGCTTTCTGTTCTCTGCCCAAAGGGTTCTCACCCGTCTCTCCCAATGCTGTATGTGTGTGTGTGTGCATGGCTGGCTGGCTGGCTCCATCAACAAGCTTTTTGTTTGTTGGTTGAGTGTTAAAAAAAAAGGCATAGCGAGTAGTTCCTGGTGGGTGAGTGGACAGAACAGGATAGAAGGATATATATATATATATATATATATGTAGGTAGGTAGGAATACATGTCGCGGTGAAGGGATAGCATCACACATAAGATAAAACAATGTCGAGGCCAAAACATGAAAGACCCAAAAAGAAACGCGCAAGAGGAGGGAGGAGGAGGTGAAGCAGATCCTGGTGCGGACACCCGAGCAGAAAACACAAAAGAAAGAGAATAATAATAATAATAATAATAATAATAATAATAATAAAATGCGTTTGTTTGCTTGTTTTTGTGTGTGTTTTCCCAGTGGGAGGCAGTCGTCTCTCTCTCTTTCTCTCTTTCTCTGTGGGGAGATTATATTTCTTAATGTATTTTTTTTTTTTTTGAAGCCAGCATTGTTGTTGTTGTTTTATGTTCGTAGCTCAGTTTTATTGATACACTTTTTTTTCTTTATCTCCGTAGAACCAAAGAAACAGAAACTACGCGTGCTGCCTCCCCGCTCTATCGTCATGGGCACCAAACTCGAAAAGAAAAGAAAAGAAAAGCTGCTCTTCTAGGCCTGCATCACCGTCTAGCATGCCGCAACGGCACGTCCCCCCGTCCCACGGTCCTATCCTCATGTCGTACACATCGAACGAAGAAATGAAAGCACTAAAAAAGAGAACCACAAAAGGATTCGAATTAGGGATGCAATCCCTGGGATGAATTGCATTAGGAATTGCATTCTCCTCGCATCACCAAAAAGAAATCCTATAAGAGAAGCGCAGGCAGGCAGGCAGGTACGCCTGTAGTCCTTCACTTTGACCTGCGGTCTCTCCTTCCATGATTCAGCTATTAATTTCCTTCGGTTTGTTTTTTTTTATCGTGTGTTGAGTAGAAACGCCGGCACCCCTGAGAAGCTTAAGTTCTTGCTGAAGGGTGTGATGCCCATCTCCGCGCAGCCCACCTGGGTGGTGAGCAGGGACGTTGTAATTCGTTTGTCATAGAAGTACATGACCATCAGAAAGGTCTCGAACTCAATCGCGTCCCCCGTGCCTCCGCTGGAGCACTCCCCCCAGGAACTCATATATTCGATCTTTCTGCGGCTGCGTCAGCTGCTTTCGCATCCCTTGGCTGATGAGCGCCATGCCATTCATAAACTTCTCCTTGGTCAGGTATCGGTCGCGACCCACTATTTTGAACATCAACGGGAGTTGGTTACGGGCCTGAATCACAATCTTCAGCAGCTGATCCACCGCATCCACGTCCCAACGCAGCGGTCCGGGCTGCTCCTCTGCAATGGCCTGCAGCTTTCGCAGCACCTCGGGTCCGCGGACGTGCCCTTTATCTTCTGTATCGAACAGCTGGAAGAGCTGGTACAAGACGGCGTCGCTCATGCCATAATCGATTGCCCGAAGGACGGAACAGAATTCAGAGTAGGTGACAGCCGGGTTGGTAAACGCCTCCGAGACCATCTGCGACCGGTGGGAGGACCGCTGCTGCTGCACGAGCCGGGAGCACACCGACTGCTGCCAGTCGTTGATCCAGAGATTTTGAAACATATTTCGAACCCCGCGCAGAAACGGCGCGTACGAAATGCGGTTGTTCTCGATCTGTGTGAGGAAGGGGCGGAGGAAGTACCACGGGAGATCCAGATTCAATATATTTCGCATCGCATCCACCCATTCAATGATCCACACAGATCCCTTGTTGGTTCGGTCCAGCTTGGAGAAGTACACCAGCAGGCGGTGCCGCCGCTGGAAAACGAGTTCACGCAGTTCCCGCAGAATGGTGTTCTTTGTGCGGCGGCGCGAGAAGCTTCGGCTCGCTGGGGCCGCAGCGAGGTTGCTGGTGCCACCGAAAGTAGGAGAGGTGGTCAGGTACCCGCCTGCCGCGCCGAGATGCCCACCGAGGCCGCCGCCGGCCGGGCCGGCGAAGGAGCCGAACATCACCATGGTGCTGGAGGTCGGAGAGGAGACGGAGTCGTTGACGTTCATCAGCATCATCTCCTCGTAGCTCTCCGCCTCGTAGATCTGGTAGGAGTGATACGAGGGGTCGAGATCGTGGCCGACGAAGGTGCAGATAGAGCCCTGATTCGACTCGGGGCCGTCGTAATTACTGGCGGAGAAGATGGTGATCAGCTTCTTGTTGTGGTGTTCCATGTATCCCACTGGGCAGTCCTCGTGTGAGCGGAGCACGAGTTGGAGGTTGTTGTTAGCCAGGAACTCCTCTGTCACCCGGCGCCCAAACTCCACGCCCGCACCGCGCTGGCTCTCGCGCCAGTCCTCAATGTCCTCGACCGGGTCGGACCAGAGCAGGTCCTGGAAAATCTCGTCCTCCTCCGGCTGCGAAAGCTCCGGCATGGGTACCTGGCGGAACCGCTGGATGCGATCAATATCCCGGATAGTGACGCCCTTGCGCCGCGGCAGGCCACCGTGGACGACGAAGATGGAGCCCCGCACCACCGTTGCCAGCGGCAGGGCGCAGAAGCAACGCTGGATGAGACGAAACATATTACGATCGTACTTGGTGCTCACCTCCACATCAAACCCGTACTCGTCGTTCATGTAGTCGCACTCGTGGTTGCCACGGTTGAGCGACACGGAGCGAGGGCAAGAGAGGAGCAGAGAGAAGAGGACAAGTAAAATTTCTACACCGTACTGGCCGCGATCCACAAAATCGCCGTTAAAGATGTAGTAGTTGCTCTCACTCGGCAGCCCGGATTCCTTCAGAATGTGTAGCAGATCATCGACCTGCCCGTGCAGATCGCCGACCACCACCACCTTGCAGCCCTGGCTCACTCGCCCATTCACGTTCCGAGCTCCTTCGGCAGGGGAGACGTGTACCACGTTGGGCAGTTTGTCCAGCACGCTCAGCGCCTCGGTGAAGATTCGCCAGGCGGCGGGGTAGGGCAGCAGCACGCGATTCCGCATGTCCTCCAGCAGGCGCTCCACGTGGGCCAGCGTGATCGGCTTGGAGCTGACCACGGGGAAGTAATGGGCAGTGGAGGCAGGCGCCACGACGGGGACCTGAAGGACGGAGCGGGAGCGCTTCGGGGCCACGAGGTTGGAGTCGTTCACCTTGTCCTGCGCCTTGAAGATGGCGAAGCCCTCCTTCTTGAGATCCATCTCCTTGTACACCGCACGGAAGACCGTCTCTTCAATGAGCCCTTTACACTTGATCCAGCGCCAGAGGAGCTGCATGCGGGCGACGTTGAAGTTGATTTTGGCCTTATCACTAGGGGATTTGTACTTTTCCTTCAGCGCCTCAGTTGCAAAAGGCCCATTTTTCACTTTCATTTTGCTTATCAGCAAATTTGGGCACCACTTGTGAATGCGTGTAATGCACAGCTCGCCGCAGTCCTTGCACAGCTTCGGCTGGCACGCATCGCGGTGATTGGGCATGCCAACAGCCAACACCTGCACGCCACACTTTGGGCACAGAGCCATCTGTTTGAGACCGCACTCCTCCATGTGCTTCGAGAGGTCGCCCTGCCGGACGATTTGATGGCACCACGAGTTGCCGCAGGTTACCTCCCGGTCATCGCAGCGAACGGTGTGGGCATTGTAGTCCCGCTCCGCGATCTGCCTCCCACAGAAATGGCACCGGCTGGTGGCAGACCCCGGGCTGCCCGAGCCATTGAAGTGTGAGTTAGCGCGCGACGGGTTCCCAGAGTTGGCGGTGGAGCCCGGTGTCGCGCTATCCTCCTTCGTACTGCCACTCGTCGACGAAGAAGCGCACCCCATTGTGGAAGATATCGATTCGCAGGCGTCGAACTACGGTGTAGAAGGAAGGCAAAGGGGAGTTTTAAGTTTTTAGCTGGGTGGTCCGTCTTTATGTTGTTTATGAGCAGGGAGGGTGTATGTATGGACACGCGTTCAAAAAATTCGAAAAAAGATGAAGGCGGTACGTGATGTCAAAGGGCTCTGTCTTCTTTCTTCGGTGTTCTCTTGCTCTAAGTAGGCGATATTGACGTGTGTGTGTGTGTGCAGTGTAGATGGTGTCTGACCTCTGTTTCTTCCGACGTTTGTTTATTGTGTACTTTTTTTTTGCTTTTTCACTGTTGTTGTTTTTTTTAAATCCTTTTCCTTTTTTCGAAGAGCAAAGAGTTTCTTCGATTACCGGATGAAAAAAAAAAAGGAGCAACAACAACTTTTATCGTCGTTGGAGGAGAAAATGCGGCCTGAATGCTGTGAGGATCACCTAGAAGTTGAAGGGACTAATATCTCCCTCTCTCGTTCGCTCTCGACGATATGTCTGGCAGTCCCTTTTTGATACAGAGAGAGATAGCCCAAAAGAAGACGGCGAAGAGTGTTTAAAAAAGAAAGAAAGAAAGAAAGGGGGAGGAGGTAAACACGGTAATGTAAACAACGCTAAGGAGCAAACAGAAAAAGAGGAGTGGGAAGGTAGTAAAGAAAAAAAAGTATTCCTTAGGCTGTTTTTTTTTTTTTTTTTGTGTGTGTGTGTGTGGATCAGCCGCAGAAATATTCTCCAGGATGCGTGAGGAAGAGGAGGAGAAAAAGAAATGCAGCAGACGCTTCTGCCGTTGTTGTTTGTTTGTTTTTGTTTTTTTTTTTCTCTTCTTTTCTCTCTTGCGTAGAATGTGAATGTGTGCCAGACCGGACCGGAGAAGGACAACAGGTGGAAAAAGAAAAAGAAAAAAAAAACTTTTTAGAGCTCCTGCGTGTTGTCTTCACAATTTACTTCGGAGATCACATCGGTATAGGGATGGTTACATACAGGATAGGGAGAAAGAGAGAGAACGAGAGAGAGAGAACGAGAGCAAGAGGGAAGAAGAAGGAGCAGAAGGATTTAGCTAGCAGCAGCGTGTCGTTGTGGTCGTATCATCATCGTGTGTCATGTGCCCCCTTCGATCCTCCCTTGGCCTTGGAAAAGTATATATATATATACATATTTCATTATATGTTCTTTTTTGTGCAATAATACAAAAAAAATACAAAAAAAAATTGAGGGCATCCACTCTCACCGCGGGGAGGTGAAGGCACGTGTTTCAGGTTTCGTCTGTGTGGGTAGTGGTGGTGGTGTTGGTCGCACACCCCGCAGCCGTAAACACAAACGGCAGAAGGTGAATAGCTGTTGGTTTAAAAAAAAAATATATATGCTGAACAAGCATCCAAGTGTCTCTGACACAGCGAAGCGAAGACTAAACAAAAGAAACAAACAAACAAAAGAAAAAAAATGCGTCAATTGTGTTCGAAGATCAAATCTCACACATGTTGTTGTTGTTGTTGTTGTTGTTGCTGTTGTTGCTGCTGTTGTTTCAATGAGTATTTCTATTCATCGTCATATTTTTTTTTCTGGAGAGATTCATTGCACCACTGAAGTAACGTACAAGAAAAGAAAGGGAAAAGGAAGGGGAAGGGGAAGGGAGGGGGAGTGGAGAACGGACCCCCGCCCAGCCCTAGAACAAAAAGAAAAGAAAAGTGAAAAACAGCCAGCGTTCTTTTTTTGGGGGGGGGGGGACCACGCGTGGCCATCACTTCGCCCCCCTTTGATATTGACCTGTATGTTCTCGCTGTTGTTCTTTTGTTCTTCTTTTGGTTTTTCCTTTTTTTTTTTTTTCTTTTCGTTCTAGTCCACCAATATGGTCACTTTACGTTCCGTTCTGGCGCTCCGCTTCTCTGGGCTGACGCTGTGGCCGCTCGCGTAGAAGCCGCCGCCCGCGGGGCTCTGCTGCCGGCTCTCAGGCGGGCTGTACGAGCTCGCCCCCGCGGCGGTAGCACCGCGCGGCGTCATGACGCCGCTGCCGGTGCTGTTCGCAAAGATCGAGCCCCCAGCGGCGGCCGAGGCGGAGAATCCGGCGCCGACGCCGGATTGGATCCGCATCGGCCGGTTCGATGTGGCGGTGGCGCCGACGTGGTGTTGGCTCGGGTGGTTCGAGTCCTCTCTTCGCACCAGCGCGCTCTGCGTTGGTTTGGCGCCGCGGTCGTACCGGTGAAGGCCCTTCTCCTCCGGCGGTGTCTCGTCGTCGTACGCCGCCGTCTCCGTCTCTCCCCTCGGTGTGGGGGGCGAGCTGCTGTTCGGGTTGTACCCAGCTGCTTTGAGCCGACCACCGCCCACAACGGGGTGGAGGGCAGAGAAGCCCGCCCCACGCCCGGCGCCCCCGCGGGTGATGGAGCGGAGGACCCCCGTACCCGTACCCGTACCCGTGCTGCTGCTGCTGCTGCTGCTGGGGGCCGTATCCGCGCCCCCAGCCCCTCGTCCGCCGCCTCGGCCGCTGAAGGGCGGTTTCCCGGCGCGCGGCGGTTTCTCCTGGTGGGGTGCGTCTTGCCGGTCGTCCGCCCCGGCCCCCGCCCCGTCCTCCTCCCGCCGCCACGTGTTTCCAGAACGGCCGTCGGGGCCGTTCTCCTCGCCGTCCGCGTCGCGGAGAGAGCGATCCACTAGGGGGGCCGGCCACATCCCCGCGTCGTCACCGCCAGAGGAGCCGCCGGAGGCGGAGCGCGTCGACCCGCGGAGGAACCCATCATCATCATCGTCCGAGCTGTGTCGCTGGCTGCGATATCCCCGCTGCTGCTGCTGCTGCTGCCTCTCTTTCGCCCTCGCCTGCCGCTTCGAGTGGAGCGGCGACGTCAGCCGGTGCACATCCCAGTCATCCTCGTCGTCGTCGTCTGTTGGGCGCAGAGAGCCGCTATGGCGGAGCATACCAGGCGGCGGCGGGAGATCCTTCGCCCCGCTGAGCAGTCCACCCCCGCCGTACGCAGGCCGGCGGGGGTGGACGGCCGCCTTCGTCTCCTCTTCGCCAGGCGGCCGCCACGCAGACCCCACAGCACCAACACCGGCAGCAGAGGAGAAGGAGCTGTTAACGGATGAGGTCTTGCTGTTGCTACGCTCCCCGCCCGCCTCCACGGCGCCGCGGCTGGAGTAGGGACCAAACGTGGCGCTCCATATCCCGGTGCCGTCATCGAACAGCTCCTCCTCCCCGTCATCGTCGTCGTCTTGAGCGCTGTCGCGGCGGTGGCGGAGCTGCTTCTTCTTGCTCTTCTTCTTCGACGACGACGTCGAATCATCATACAGGTCTAGCTTCTTCATTTTCCTTGCCTTCTTCTTCTCGAGGCGTTCTTCCAACAGGCGGTACCCCTCCTTGGTCTGCGCCTCCGCCACGGCGGCCAGCGTCTCGCGCTCCTTCACGCGGGCCCGGAGCCGGTCCATCTCGACATCGCTTGGGTCCTCCTCCGTGTGGCCCGGCGTCGTGTATTCCCTTTTGGTGAGACGGTGCGAACACACCTCCTCCATCAGCGTCGGCGGCACTGGTTTGCCTTCGGTGCCCCCCTTGCCTGCTTTCCGACCACCAGCCTTTTCTGCGGTTGTCGAAGGAGGCGGAGGGGCCATGGCGGGCTTTAACCGGCTCGCGCGCCCCGCTGGTGGGACGTTGAGAAGCTGGCGCATCACCATACGGGACGAGATCGTGTCTGGGGTTCTTGCACACTCCTCGTCGAAGGTGCGGAGGGTCTCCTTGAGGCCCTTGCGGTGCATGAACTCACGCAGCAGCGCCTGGGCCAGGAGATCGACCTGCTGCTTCACCGGCATCGTACTCACTCGGAGGTAGCTCTGGGTGGCCGCCTCCTCAGCGGAGGTCGGCGGCGGCGGAGGCGGTGGCATAGACAAAAGCGGAGGAATCCAAGCTAGGGAATCTCTTCGTTAGTGAGTATACAGTATAGGTATTGTTTTTTTTGTTGTTGTTGCTGTTGTTGTTGTTGCTGTTGAAAAGTGTGAAGATGTGTTGAATAGAGCAAACACACCGACCAACAGCCCAGCACAGCTTCTCCTTATATGTATCTCGTTCAAAAATAACAGAACAGAAAATATTTTTTTAAAAAAAAGTAAAACCGCCAAACAGCAGTCAGCAGAAAAGTTTTCTCCTTCTATGCCAGTAGAAGGGCAGGTACGCGATGATGACAGTGGAGGAGGAGAAGGAGAAGGAGAAGGAGAAGGAGGGTGGTGCCGACGTCACACCTCACACCAGTTCCTAAGTTCGTTCCTAAGGTGTGTCCGACAGAAAGAAGAAAAAAGGAGACACAGAGTGAATGGAGTCAATTACTGGCAATAATTAAATTCGAATTATCGAATTGAATTGGCCCTCCGTATCTAATGTTCTATGTATGTAAGTGATGTGACGGATGTGTGGAGAAGAGAAAGAGAGAGAGAGAGAGAGAGAGAGAGAGAGAGAAAGACAAACATCCAAAGAGTTCGTAGCGAACCGAAAAGATCAATCGTTGTTCCGCTAGGCTCATAGCACAGCGGAATACAGTCATTGCTCAAATCACTACAGGGAGACAAAGGTTTTCGCTGCTGCTGGCTGCTGCTGGGTGTTTTTTTGTTGCTGTCTTTGATTGATTTTAACGAGGTCTAGCATCTAGCACCAAAAGAACCGTACTCTCTCTTCTTTCTTTTCCCCGTTCTGGGCGTTCACATTCATGTTCTGGTCTGGGTTGATTTGATTGTTGTTGTTGTTTGTTTGTTTGTTTCTTTTTAGGTTATTTCTTTCTTTTTTTTGTTATGGGCCGATGCCGCTGCCGCTGTCCTACTCCTCTACTTCTCTACTCACTTGCATTTTTTTTGTTGTTTCCTCCAATTTTGTTGTTTGTTTTTTTTTATTGTTATTTTTTTTATTTTGTTTTCTTCTCCCTCTCACTTCTCTCTCCATGTGAATCTCTATAGTGCCTGGCTTGGCTTTCTTCTTTGTCTCCTTTATTTTGTGTTGTGCATTGAATTCTTCGCTCTTTATCGACTTCCATTGTTTGTTTGTTTGTTTGTTGTTGTGGTTTCTTTTCTTATCTCAACCCGAAGAAAGGAAAAAAAAAACGAAACGAAAAGGGAAAGCGGAGAAGGAACAACTCTGAGCTCCCCCCTGGCTGTCGGCATGCCGCGTACCTCCCTCCTCTGGTGGGACCCTCGCCCTTTCTCGCAGACAAAATCCTACAACACACACACACTCAAATCGACACTCTTGCACGGCCACACGACAGACATTTCTTCTTCTTCTTTTTGATTTCTTTCTTTCTTTTTTTTTGTTTATTTTTTTGTTTGTTTAGTAGATGATCCTTACAGGTAAAGAAAAGGAGAAAAAAAAAGGAGGGGTGGTGGTGTGTATTCCCTACGAGATCCGTAGGCAAATGATCCAAGAAAAAAAAAAAGAGAGGGGGGTGGATAAAACGCTCTGAAGCCTCCAGCGAGAAAATCTGTGGGGCTACATCCTCTGTGCTCTCTCTATCGTTGTATCTATCTTCAGCACAACGGAAGACGGACGGATTCGTTTTTACAACTTTACATGCATTGTATGGCGGTGTTGTGCTAAGAGAAGGAGACAGAGAGAGAGAGCTCTTTATAGCAGACAGGTATATATCCGCGGTGCCTCTATCGCCCAGGAGCGGTAGCAACAAGTTGAGGATCGGGTCTGGAGAAAAACTGCGGGCCGTCTTCGAGAACAAAAAAAAAAATGAAAATAAAAGCGTACAGCAGAAGAAAATTCGGAAGAACACGCAAAAAAAAAAATGGAGAACGTAGTGAGGTGTACATCTCTCCGCTGTGTAAGCATAACTAACTCTCCATCTATACATATGTATGTATGTATAGATTTATATGTATAGATAGAGCTGGGTGCGCAGTCCCTCTAAAGAAAGTTTTGGACCTTCTTTGGGCTTTGGGGGTGCATGTAAGTGTAGAGGTTTTTGTTGTTTGTTTGTTTTTCAATGAAATCACTGAAATATATCCCATACACACCCATACATATTTCTTTTTTTTTGTCATGTCTTTCAACAATAGTTCTTTTTTTTTTCTTTTTCTTTTTTGTCTATTCATGAGGTGGCAAAAAAAAAAAATTTGAGGTGTGCTGTGTGTGTATGAGAGAGATGCGAATGGGCTTGAGACGTGAGGGGAGGAGGAGGGTGAAAAGAAAGACAGCAGAGAAAGGATTTTATGCTCGTTCGCATGTATATATCATACAGGCGTTGATATATATATATATATATATTATATTCATTCTGGAGAAGGAGTAGGGAAGAGGAGGAGGGTATCACAACAAAGAAGACGGGCAGCAAACAGGCGAACAACGTTGTTGTGCCCGATGGGTGAATGATACTAGTTTTTTTTTTTTTTTTTCAATAATAATAATAAAAAGAAGAAGTGGGGAGGGGGAAGGAAGGGCTGTAGTACAAAAATAATAAATAAAACGAAAAATAGTAAAAGGGGAAAGCCGTGCAACCGTCTGTGTTCATTTCATATTTTTATATCCCATATCCCTTGCGGGTGCCGTGCCTCCCTCAGATCTGCCGCCAGAGGGTTTGGTTCAAGTAGTTGAAGCCCCTACGCCAGTTGAGAGCATCGGGGTTGCGCTCGAACTGCAGCCACTTCTTTCGGCAGGCGTCTCTTGAGTATTTCTCCGGGCACTTCAACGAGAACTTGACCCACTCCTCGAACACGTGCTCCTCGTTGCTAAAGTTATGCAGCGCCAGGCCAATGCGGACCCAAATATCGAAGCTCGTTGCAGCGCGTGGAGGAACGTGCTGAAGTTTGCCAATCACGGACTTGTAACGACGCCACTTGGCGGCTTCCGTCAGGTACGGCGACACGGCATTGCCATACGCATCGTATTCCATGTGCGTTGACGCCTGGGGCCGTGGCAGGGGCAGGCCGTCGGGGCCCAGCACCTGCCGGGCATTGGCCTGGCCGTCCATCCACTGCGCGGCGGCCTGGGGGCCTAGAATAGCAGCGGGGCGCACCAACTTGAAGGCGTGCACCGTCGCCGCACGGAAGACGGCGCTCGACGGGGGCGCCACGAGCGTCCCCGTGTGCGAGCTGGTGGTCATGGTGCCGACGGAAAGGTACTCCTGCAGCGCTGTCAGCGTCGGGATCCCGCCGTGGTGAAGGTGCCGCGTGCAGAAGGTCAGTGACAGGATCTCGGGCGCCGAGAGGGTGTTCACGACCTCGTGCATCTCTTGCAGCTTCTTTTTCAGCTCCACGTTCATGTCCTTTTGAATCTGCAGCGGCACCAATGCGGGCTGAATGTTGTGCCGGACCGCCCCCGAAGGACTACCGCTGCTACTCGTCGAGAGACTGTTCACTCCCCCGCTCATTTGGCTAGAGGAGGAGGAGGAGGAGCTATTCATCACCAAGGCGCTCCCACAGGACGCTGCGCTGGCCGCAAGAACAGCCGACGTCGCGTTGGGTGGCGTCTTACGGCTAAAAGCGCAGCGCAGCGAGCCGTGCGTTCGGTAGCACGCCTCATCCACGACAGTAAAGCCTAGTGTCTGGTTGATCTCATCCGCAATGAGCTTCACCGATCGGTAATCCTGGAAGGCAATTACCTTCGTTGCGCCGCGAGGGGCGGCCACCTTCACGGTTACCGGCTCTGCTGTTGCCGCTCCTTCTCCCCCTTCTACGTCGTCCTCGGCGCTCTCGGCCGCCGTCTCCTCGCTGTTGGCCTCCGCGGCGGCTCCTTTTCGCTTCCTTCCTCCCTTCGCCAAGTCGCTCCTCTTCTTTCCCTTGCCCGCGGCCGCCCGCCGCTGTCGCTGCTTCTTGAGGGCCTTCATGAGCTCCTCCATCGGCCTCTGCTCGCGGTCATGGACGTAGGTCATGCTGCGGGCGTGCAGGTGGTAGGAGACCTTCGTCCGCTTCTCATGCCGCGCTGCGCTGGGAGGGGTGTTGCGGCTCTGGCTCGGCCCTTGTTCGCCGCTGCTGTTGGTGGCGATGATCATGTCCTCCGGCGCCTCGTTGGTCAACACCAGAAAGAACGGATCGGTGAAGCCCACGCCCGGCAGGCGTATCTCCAGGTAGTCGAGCACCTCCACCAAAATCTTCTCCGCCTCCTCCTGAGAAACGTCGGGGAGATCAAGATCCGCAAAGAAATCGCACGGGACGTCCTGCCGGCCGCACAGGGCGTGGAAGTGCCGCTGGGACGACGGAAAAAGCAGCAGGCGCTGTGCCAATAGAAGGCTGTAGTCCACATCGATCAGCGAGTACTCCCACCCAAGACCGCCCCACGCGTGCACCGGGTCCGCCAGCACATAGTCCGCCGCCGCGCTGCCCATCGTCCTGCTGTTCCCGCCGTCTAGCGCCTCCGGCACAATAAGGTCACCGGAGCTTGTGATCGCCTCCAGCGCTTCACTTCGGTACGCCTTCCCTGCCTGCTTGCTGGCGCTCTTTCTCTTCCCTCCACGCCGGCCCCTCGCCTCACTCGGTGCCGCCTCCTCGTCCGGGCATCCACCGGCCTCCTCGTCCTCGTCGCGGCGCAGAAACGCGTTGTCGTGATGCTCTCTAAGGGCGTATTTGACCATCCAATGCTTCTTGTACGTATCGAGCCCCGCCTCGAGGGTCAAATACGAAAAGACTCCCGTCTTGGGCTCCTGCTTCGCTAGCACCACGGCGTCCCTGTCCGCCTCCGCCAACACTTCGTCGAGGCGATAGCTGCGACGTAAATGATCGTGAAGTCCCTTGAAGGGGTTTGCTACGGTAGAGGGAAGGCAGGAGAGCGTCGGAGTCAGCGAGAGAGATGTGGGGGTGTTCTCTGTCACGCGCAGCGCCACCTGCTGCTGCTGCTGCTGCTGCTGTCGTGGGTCCGTCAGCGGCTCTTCCTCGCTTTCCGCCACAGCAGCAGCAGCAGCACCGTTGTTGTTGTTGTTGTTGTTGTTGCTGTTGCTGTTCGGATTCCCGCGCTGGCGTTTCTTGCTCACCACGCTGGCGGCGAGCTGCTCCGCCGCGGCTTGCTCCTCGGCCAGCAGTGCCTCCGCGGCGGCAACGGCCTCGTCGAACTCGCGCTGCTCTGCTTTCGATAAGATATGCGTCCGCCTCGAGGGCAGCTGCTGCAGCGTAGAGCGGCGGCGGCCCTCCTCCTCCTCCTGTGCAGACCCGAATGCGGCCCGCTTCTTCGCTTCGGCTTCGACATCCTCGAGCAGCTGCACCGCCTCTGCGTCCGCCTCCGGCGGGGCGAGGTACGAGGCGGACGAGACGGCGGCGAGGGCGCCATGCCCACGCTTGCCTCTGGCCGACGGGGCCAGCAGCGTCAGGAGCTTTGACGCCGCCGCCGCTACCTCCTTGTCGTCCATCAGGGCCCCATCCTCCCTGGAGGTGTGGCTTGTCTTCCGCAGCGCTTGTGCCGTCCCCCTTGAGCTCTTCACGGCCGCCGCGCCGGCGCCAGCAGTCGCGGCCTTGCTGCTGCTGGCACTACTGCGTGGCGATAGCACCATGGACGAATACCTAAAGATATCCCCAGAAGGAATAGGGCAGCCGCCTTGCTGCCACGACACTCGGGAGTTGTTGGTAAACGGCCCAAGTCCAGTGAAGGGACGGTGCAAGGCCTTCGTCTCTCCGCTGACGCACGAGCTGGACACGCCTATGGGGGAGTGGGGGAGCGGCGGCTGGCCTTCTTCTGGCTCTGAACTGCGTGAGGACGACCCGTACCCTGTCTCCTGCAGGCGATAGGCGTAGTACGAGGCTTGCCGGCTACTGCCACAGCAACACACGGCGATTCTCCAGCGATGAATGCCTCGAAACATATGTTCTCCCCCCTGCTATTTTCTTCTCTATCGAGTTCTGTGTGTGTGTGTGTGTGTGTGCTGTGTGTGCTGTGTTGGATGATGGATAGAGCCTTCCTTCCCTCTTTCGTTTGGTTCTTCTCTTTACGTGCGACTCTTCTCCGTCCTCTTCGGTAGGTGCACGCCAACGGTGCGAATCCAACGGATTCGTCTGGTATCGTCCTGCCGTGTTCTGCCGTTTGCCCGTAGAGCTACTACAAGAAGTGGTGCTCAAAGAGGTGCACGTTGTCTATAGTGAGAGTCGTACGACGCAGATGAATTTATTTTTTATTTTTTATTTTTGTTGTACTTTTTTTTCCGCTCGTGGTTTGTCAATTGGTTGGTTCCGCCAAAGTTGTCTTCGCTCGGCCTCTTTGGGGGGGGGGGGATCCTTCACAGCTGGTGTAAACGAATCCGAAGCGAGGCGTATTACTATTATTATTGAAGTAAATGATAATAATAATAATAATAATGAGGAAGAGCCTGTGACAGAACAACAACGGAAAAGAAAAAAAAAGAAGAAGAAAAAATACAGTTCAATGCTGAACGTTTAGGAAAGACGTAGGAGCAGTGCGCCAACTGCCACTCTTTTGTGGCAAAAAAAAAAGAGGGAAGAAAGCAAAAAAACAAAATAGAAAAAAAAATCGAATAAATTTAGTGAATGATACAGGGAAAAGAAAAAGTAATACGTACCTCTCTGTGTGGGATCTAATTCTTTGTGCTTCTCTTTCTATCTATTCTAGGTGGACGGGATGGGGGGGGAGAGGCAACAGAAATCAAAGGTACAAGAAGAACAGAAGAAATAATAAAAGTAATGTAAAAATAAAATATATATTGACTACCGGGCCCCTCCAGTACAGCTGTATAAAACGATATGGTGTGACACAGGGGAAGGGGGGGATGGAGTCGAAGGTGAGAGAGGATGCGAAATATAAAAACACACAAACAGAAAAAAAAAAAGAAGAAGAAAGAAGAGAGGGGTGGGGGAGACCAATGACTCAGCAAAGAAGGCCGGGTGTTGGTACTCTCCCAGAGCGAATATATCTTTCTTTCTTTCTTTCTTTTTCCTATGTTGTATCTCTTCGCCTTAATTCCCTTGTTCCCGCCCCGCTGTGATGAGTTTATCTATTTCTATTGGTATGTGGGGTGTGGGTGCTGGGGGGGGGGGGGGGGGCAAGAGCAATACACAGCTCAGACTCAGAACTGAATAGAGCAAGGTGTCTTCACCACGGGCACGAGGTGTGGATGTCCGGCCGTTGTGCTCACACTCTCCTTCTCGTTCCCTCTACCGAAGTATAAATATAAATATATATATATATATATATGTAGAGAGAAGGGCGAAGGAGCCTGTGTGTTTGACCAACACCTCCTTTGCTTCACTCCTGTGTATTGTGTGTTCCTTCTCACTAACTCTAGCAAAAAAAAAGTGTATGCACACGTATAATGAAGAGGATATGCGAGGGAGTATGACAGAACAAGCCCAAGCACAGCGGTACGCATGTATGGTGTTGTCCAATGACAACAGAAAGCCGCGCCAAAGAAGCGCCAGAGAGAGAGAGAGGGGGAGAGAGAAAGAGAGGAAAGGAAGTAGTAGAGAAGCACCGTACGGCATATCTTATACACCACTAGGATGGCATAGGCACATTCATGCGATGACGGATACGCAAAGCATAACAGAAACAACGGGGACGACACAACATTCGTGTCTCACCAGCATTTATTATATATATCAAACAACATAGACGTTCATTTCATCATCTTGTTGAGTTTCGCGGGTGGATACCATTGAAGTAAGACTTCGTATCTCTTACTTCAACCAGGGAGAGAGAAGAGAAAAGAAGTCCCTCACGTTCATCCCTCGTTTTTTTGTTTTTTGTTTGTTTGTTTCTTTTAATTGTCTTTCTCTTGCTCCCTTACGTGCTTGATTCTGAAAAGAAAAACAAAAAAAAAACATCATTCTCGGGTTAACTGTATGAAGCACACAAATGAGGGTCCTTTCACATTTAAAGATCTTTTACGTATCACCTTTCGTATCACATCGATTTTCTTTTCCCCTTCCGCTTTCATCACTTCATTTCTGTTGATGTGGATGATGTATGTTGTTCTTTGTTTATTGGTGAACGTTTTTTTTTTGTTTTTTGTTGTGTTTTTTTTTTGTTTGTTTGTTTAAGTCATCCAAAACAAAAAACTTTTTCGGCTAAAGACAAGGTTCGTGTATCTCATTTTAGTGATCTCGTTGGCGTTCTCTTCTATCCCATAGTACATACTTGAATTTGAATCAAAATCATAATAACAATCATAAACTAAGCTGCACAAAGCACTTCTTTGTATTCAGTTCCTTCTTGTTTAGATCTTCCTACTCTGTTCGCTCTTGCTCTCACTACTATAATAAAAAAAACAGTGATATTCATCTCTACGCCCACGCAGCATACCAACCATGTCCGATAGATAGATGTCTCAAAGGAGTAAAAAAAAAAAAGAAAACAAACACCGCGGAAGAACCCAAAAATCCTCTTCCCTAACACCGCTCAAATGAAACGCAAATAGACTCTGCAGAGACTGCTTGAATAGAGGTCAAAAAAAAAACAAAGTAACCAAATAATAAACCGCTAAAAAAAACATTTTAAAGGAGTAGAGAATGAGAAGT
This sequence comes from Vickermania ingenoplastis, assembly GCA_010157825.1. NCBI lineage: Eukaryota > Euglenozoa > Kinetoplastea > Trypanosomatida > Trypanosomatidae > Vickermania > Vickermania ingenoplastis. Next base: position 413,768 of record VFSE01000283.1, on the reverse strand, counting down.
GTGTTAAGTGTGTGGAGAGTTTTGTCTGCTCACGTTTTGTCGTGTAAAAAATGGGGCAATCCGGGAGGCGTCTATCGTGTAGGGAGGGGGGAAGGGGCCTCAACCCGCAGGTATAGGGGACCTCGCCCTCACACTCCCGCCGAGCGACCCCGGCTTACTTGTACTTGGCGTACAGGCCCTCCTGGAAGGCCTTGATGGACTTCACCATGCGCTCCATCTGCTGCATCGGCGGCAGGATGGTCGTGCGGAAGTGCAGCGTGTTCGGCATCTGCCCGAACCCAGACCCGGGCACCACCACAATACCGCTCTCCTCCAGCAGCTCCAGCGCCCAGCGCGCGTCCACCGCCAGCTTACGGCCCTCCTTCGCGTTCAGCTCGGCGTTGTGGGCCTCAAAACCCTTCGGCACAACGATCGTCGGGAACGCGTACATCGCACCCTCAGACTTCTGGCAGCTGAAGCCGGTGATCTTGTTCAGCTCCGTCGTCAGCATGTCCGCGCGCTTCTTGAGACTGTCGAAGATTCCGTTGTATTCCTTCGTGAAGGCGTCGTAGCTTGCATCGCCCTTCTTGGGGGGGGAGCACATCAGGGCCGTCATGATCTGCCCGTTCACGTTCGAGCACAGGTTGATGGAAGACATCTTCACGATCTGCTCACGCAACGCCTCCGGAATGTTCAGAAGCTCCATGTACCCACCGCGGCGCCCGCACTCACCGATGATGCCCTTCGAGGTCGAGTGCAGCGACACAAGCATCGTCTTGGAGCGGTACGGCTCGGGCATCCGGCACACAACGTCGCGGAAGCTCACGAACTTCTTGTTCGACACGTAGATGTTTTCCTGGTACACCTCGTCCGCGACGACCACCATACTCTTGTCGCAGCAAAACTTAACGATCTCCTCCATCACACCGCGCTCCAGCACGGCGCCGGTGGGATTGCCGGGGTTGATCACCACCATCATGCGGGGGGTGGACTTGTTCTTGGCCACGGACTCCTCGTAAGCAGCAGCGAGATCACCCGCCTGGACGCCCCAGCACTCCGCTTCTTGGAGGTAGTACGGCGCCACCTTGCCGTCAAGAAGAGCCATCTGGGCCGTGTACAGGGGGTACTGCGGCAACGGGATCATCGCAGCGTCCGTCGGGCCGCCGATCAGGATGTTCATGATCAGCTTCACACCGGCGCTGGCGCCGTCGGTCAGAAAGATGTCGCTGATCTTGGCCAGGGGCTCCGCCTTGTTGTCGCGGTTGTTGATGTAGTCGGCCACCGCCTGGCGGGCGAATGGATACCCGGACGACTCCGTGTACGCGCCGGTGGCACCACCAATGATGGACAGGTACTCCTTGGCGCGTGCAATGACGTCGGCGGGGTACTGCGACACGATGGCCGGGTTCTCCAGCAGGAACGGCGCGTCGATCAGCGACATCACCTGGCGGTAGAACGTCAGCGGCTTCTGCTGCAGCGACTGCGGGTTGCCGATGTTGCAGTACACAAGGTCCGAGAGAAGCTGTACTTGCCCTTGCCTTCCTTCAGCTCCTGCTTGATCTGGTCGGCGCGGGTGGGAATGAGGCCGCGGACGGCGTACTCTGCGGCCACCACGCGGGGGTTGATGAACAGGCTCATGCAGCGGCTGGTTGAGCGAAGCATGGCGGTACGGGGGGGAGGGGGAGGGAGAGGGGGGAGGGGTGAAAGACTGTCGCCGCAACGCCGGCGCAAAGAGGGCAACAGAAAGAGAAGAGGAGGGAGACAGGGGGCATGCGTAGCAGCAGGCGCACACGCGCAGGGTGTGGTATATGGCAGAGGAGGGGGGCGCGCATTCCCCGTCGCCGCGGCACAGGGAGTTTGTATGTATTCTTGTTGATCCTTGTTTCCTATGCACCTTCCCTGCCTCGCTCCTGTTCCTGAGTGCATCCCATATGCTCTGTTCAGGTGAAACTACGGCGGAGATGGTCCGTGCGTGCTGAAATGTGTGGGTGCTGGTAGTTGTTGTTCTGTTGTGTTACCCCAGGACGTGAATGAGTCGTGCAGGGTGGAAAGAGGATGAAAAAAAAAAAAAAATGACTCTCTGAACTGGGAAGAATGATGAAGTTTAGAGACACAATTGTAGAACTATATCGTTCGTATGCCAACCAATGAAAAATAAAAAGAGAAAATGGTATGAAAAAGGGGGGGGGAAATAAATAAATATCACTGTTTTTTTTTTGTTTGTTTGTTTGTTTGTTAAGGAAGAGGAGAGGCAGAAAACTAAGAACAGAGTGGAGCGGAGAAACTCCGTATAGCTGCTTGCTGCTGCACCCCCTTTGTTGAGAGCATAAATCATAGAAAAGCGGCTCCATACAAACAAAGGGAACAGGGGGGGCAGTCTCGTCTCGTCGCCATTTTGTTGTTGTTGTTGTTGTTTCCTTTCTTCTCTTATCCTTTTCCACTTTGTTGATCTGCTGTTTCCCCTTCGTTTCTTTTTTTTTTTTTTTTTTTTTCTTTTTTTTTTTTGTGTGTGTTTCCCCGGGACGTATCAGAAAGAAACAAACGACGATACAAAAAGATACCAGGGATTATTCGTTGGGTGTATAGAATGATAATATATATATATATATATAGAATATAGAATGAAATAAAAAAAATAAATAAACATTGGAGAGGGGGGAGAAGAAATTGAATGTATCGAGAGTACGTCGGCTAGAGCGAGAGAGAGGCAGCGATAAAACCAACCAAAAAACATTTAAAAAAAAAAAGATGCCGAAGAACCGCTGCCTGAACTTATGGCCTGTCCATACACATATACTTCATATACCATCTGCCCACAGTGGCAACTGTGTGCGTCTCGGCCGCATCCTATTCTATTTGGTTGGTCTGCATCTTTAGGTGCGTGGGTAGCCAACGGAAACCGGCACTTAAACAATACGAAGAACAACCGTCCTCCCATACACTTCAGGAAACAGAAGTGTACATGAAGAACGAAATTGCTTCAATTGGATAAAACAATAGAGATAGAGATGATACATACTTCTTTCCCTTTCCACAGAAACAGACAAAGGACTGAACGAAATATGCGTGTATCACTGCTGACTGACCATGATATGATCGGTCCGCCCCATCGCCGCCGAGCGACCCCGGCTTACTTGTACTTGGCGTACAGGCCCTCCTGGAAGGCCTTGATGGACTTCACCATGCGCTCCATCTGCTGCATCGGCGGCAGGATGGTCGTGCGGAAGTGCAGCGTGTTCGGCATCTGCCCGAACCCAGACCCGGGCACCACCACAATACCGCTCTCCTCCAGCAGCTCCAGCGCCCAGCGCGCGTCCACCGCCAGCTTACGGCCCTCCTTCGCGTTCAGCTCGGCGTTGTGGGCCTCAAAACCCTTCGGCACAACGATCGTCGGGAACGCGTACATCGCACCCTCAGACTTCTGGCAGCTGAAGCCGGTGATCTTGTTCAGCTCCGTCGTCAGCATGTCCGCGCGCTTCTTGAGACTGTCGAAGATTCCGTTGTATTCCTTCGTGAAGGCGTCGTAGCTTGCATCGCCCTTCTTGGGGGGGGAGCACATCAGGGCCGTCATGATCTGCCCGTTCACGTTCGGGCACAGGTTGATGGAAGACATCTTCACGATCTGGGCGCGAAGAGCATCAGGAATGTTCAGGACCTCAAAGTACCCTCCGCGGCGCCCGCACTCACCGATGATGCCCTTCGAGGTCGAGTGCAGCGACACAAGCATCGTCTTGGAGCGGTACGGCTCGGGCATCCGGCACACAACGTCGCGGAAGCTCACGAACTTCTTGTTCGACACGTAGATGTTTTCCTGGTACACCTCGTCCGCGACGACCACCATACTCTTGTCGCAGCAAAACTTAACGATCTCCTCCATCACACCGCGCTCCAGCACGGCGCCGGTGGGATTGCCGGGGTTGATCACCACCATCATGCGGGGGGTGGACTTGTTCTTGGCCACGGACTCCTCGTAAGCAGCAGCGAGATCACCCGCCTGGACGCCCCAGCACTCCGCTTCTCGGAGGTAGTACGGCGCCACCTTGCCGTCAAGAAGAGCCATCTGGGCCGTGTACAGGGGGTACTGCGGCAACGGGATCATCGCAGCGTCCGTCGGGCCGCCGATCAGGATGTTCATGATCAGCTTCACACCGGCGCTGGCGCCGTCGGTCAGAAAGATGTCGCTGATCTTGGCCAGGGGCTCCGCCTTGTTGTCGCGGTTGTTGATGTAGTCGGCCACCGCCTGGCGGGCGAATGGATACCCGGACGACTCCGTGTACGCGCCGGTGGCACCACCAATGATGGACAGGTACTCCTTGGCGCGTGCAATGACGTCGGCGGGGTACTGCGACACGATGGCCGGGTTCTCCAGCAGGAACGGCGCGTCGATCAGCGACATCACCTGGCGGTAGAACGTCAGCGGCTTCTGCTGCAGCGACTGCGGGTTGCCGATGTTGCAGTACACAAGGTCCGAGAAGCTGTACTTGCCCTTGCCTTCCTTCAGCTCCTGCTTGATCTGGTCGGCGCGGGTGGGAATGAGGCCGCGGACGGCGTACTCGGCCGAGAGGACACGAGGGTTGATAACGAGGTCCGCCATCGCTGAGGAACAGAGTGAAAGCGTTGGAAGGGTTGGGGGTAATAGGAGAGCTCAAAACTGTAAGAGAGAAGGGAGTGCAATGAAACGATGGCAGGGGGCGTGTAGAAAAAAGATGAGAGAGAAAGTATGGTAGAAAGATGAAGAAGATTATGCTAGACGGAGCGGCACGTGGTGAAGAGACAGAAAGGAAAAGAAAAGAACATTGGAGCCACCCAACCACCGCAGTCGGGTATCCCATGAGTTAAGTTTTGCATAAAAGGTAGTAGCGTGCGAGTGCGAATACAAAGACATAAAAAACTCGGCCCAATCCAAAGCGTGACAAAAGCTAACCCATTTGCTGTGGATGAATCCATCTGTATGCATTCCCGTGTTGCCCCTTTCTTCTTGTTCTTTTGGTATGTCGCCTCCCGTTCGCTTGCCATCTCTCTCTCCCCTTACGCACTAGCGTGTGTGGGTGTGGGTGTGTGGGTGTGAGTGTGTGGGTGTGTGTGTGTGTGGGGAAGGTTTTGGATCTGGACGTACATCTAGACGCCTCTCGCCTAGTATGTGGGTGGCAATAGGGGAAGAGAGAGAGAGAGAGGCGGGGGCAATAAGGGGGGAAGAGGACGTCTTTTTCATTTTCTAGTGCATGGAGGTGGTGAAGGGCATGGCGAACGTCGCCTGCAGTGCTGCGAGCCGGGCGGCACCGCCATCCCGTATCCCTGCAGGGCAGTGTCGGCTCAGACCTTCCACCTCTTCTTTATCCTCCACCTCCACCACCTCCTCCTCCTCTCTCCGCCTCCGCTGGTGCGGCGCTTGTCGAAGGTCCAACCGAGGATCTCTGGCGTCGTCCTCGCCCCGTGTTGTACCCATCAGAACCGGTGGTGGGGAGCGCTCCAGGCGCTCAAGAATATCCACCGCCTCCTCGTCGTCGTCGCCGTCGGTAGGAGTGGTGGTGGCTTCATACCTGCTGTCGTCCTCCAGGTTTGACCCCACCTCCTCCTCCTCCTCCTCCTCTTCCTCATCGCGCTCGCAAGGGGGAGTATCAGGTGGGCGGCGTGGGCCTCTCGTCCCAACCCCATTGCCCATTCCAAGCACATCTCCCCCGCGCAGGGGCGGTGGTAGGAGCCATACCCCGCTGCTTCCCCCTGCGCCGCCCATCTCCGTGACTGTGCTCCCGCCAGGGCAGGCGTACGTCAGCACCACCCCAGGGCCGTGCAGCCCAGAAGCAGCCGTAGCAGCGGTGTTGTTGTTGTTGTTAGTGGAATGGTGGTGGGATCCTGGTGGCGTCCATCCGCTGAACAGCCCTGCGCTGCTGCTTCGAGGGGGGAGGTGCCGTCCGCTACTTCCCGCGCCTTGGGCGGGCGGTGTTAATGGATGATGTACACTGGCGCTGGTCAAGGAGGACCCGAAGCCGGTCTCCTTGTGGGGCCTGGCGCCGTCTGCGGTCCATCCCCCGCCGCCCGCTCCGGCAAGCGGCAGGAACGGTGTGGCTCCCATAGCGGCTGTGGGGGAGGCGGAAATGGTACCCAGCGATGTGGCCGTGGCGGTTCGAGTAATCCGCCCGCCATGGGGAAAGGAGGTGGATTGGTTCTCGTCGTCAAAGGAATCTTCGAGGTCGTCTTCGCCTTCGCCCGCCGCCACCACCAATCCGGCGGCCTGCTCTCCTACCATGCGATCGGCTGTCTCTTCGGGGGCGGGGTGGACGGTGGTGCCGGAGGGGTGTGGCGTGGTGGCGGCGCTGCAGAGCGGTCCCGATGCCGCGCCGCCAGGGGTTTCGTTGTGAATAGTCGCAGGAATTCGAACCGGCGTGGAGGCCGAGTTGGCCGCGGAGGAGGACCCGTCGATCACAATGACGGCGCCTCCGATCCCTGCTGGGGGAAGGCTGCTGCTCTGGCAGGTGGTCATCGCCGTCTCCTCGTCATCCGCATCATCCTGCAGCGCCGGCGGTGAGGGGTGTCGCGGTTGGTCCAAGAGCTCCTCCTCGGCCACGACACGTCCCCCACTGACAGGAGTGGGGGGCAGCCGGCGCTGCAAGAGAGGCGAGTTGCCTGCAAGGAGTGCCTTGGCCAGCAGCGGCTGCGGGGGGCCGGGGGGGGGCGGCGGCGGCCGGGATGGAGTGGCTCTTGCCTCCTCTTCCCTGTGTGGCTGCTGCCCCTGACGGTCTGGTGGTGGGCCTTCGTGTGGATGTGGGAAGCGCTTGTTGTGGTCGCTACTGGGCATCTCGGTCATTGGGCGCAGGAACGAGCTATCGCCCTCTTCTCCACCATGGGCTGGGTGCTCCTTCTCCTGCGGGAGGTCTTCGCTGCTGGCTGCTGTTGGATGTACAGCCTCGGGGGGCCGGGGGCACCGCGAGGGCCGCTCTTCCCCGCTCTCTACGCGCTCTCCTTCCGCCTCGTCGTCGTCGTCATTCATCACGGTGCTTGCCCTTCTCCACGCCGCGTCCCCCTCGCCCTCCGCATCACCTGAGGAAGAAGCAGAAGAGGTAGTAGAGGCGGAGGGCGAGGAGTCCAATGGAATGAACCGCCCCACCAGATGCGGCGGGATGGGTTCCTTGTGGCGGCGGTGATCTGCTTCTGTACGTCGTGCCGCTGCCGAGGCGGCAGGTGGATTCAGGTGCGTACGGCGGACAGGGTCATCATCTCCACCCCCTCCAGAAATGGGCTGCTGATACATCGGATCCAGCACACCATGGTCGGTATGGCGGTTGTGTCTGTCTTCCGCTTGGCCCCTCTCCCCGTCCCCGCCAGCGCGTTGGCTCGCATCCCACAGTTTCTTCCTAGTGTTCTTCTTCCTGTCTTTGTGGTCTTTGTGCTCCTGCGTCTTGCCCTCGCGGTGATGTCGAACTCTGGACGGAGGGGAGGGAGGAGGAAATTGTGATGCCCTCTGGATGACCAGCGCCTCGCCACGATCCGCTGCTTCTACCTCCGCCATGAGCGATCGCTGCGGACCTCTCCACGCCCCCACCGGCACCCGTCGCCGTGGGGGAAAAAGGTGTCTGGGGCATCCCGCTGGTCTCGCTGCTGGTCTCGGGGGCGCCACTCCGCCAGAGATGTAGCGCTGGCGGGCGCGTCGCGGCTCCATTTCCATTCCCTCGCTGTTGCCCTGCTGCACAGTGCCGGCTCTGGCTCTGGCTTGGATGAATAGTGCTGTTGATGCTCCTACTTGCCGGCTCCAAGGCGCCTCCATCATGGAGAAACGGTTGATCGTGGCCGTGATAGGTGCTGCCGCCTGCATTGCTGGTGGTGAGCACGGTTAACGGAGAGACGAGGGGAGCAGAGCACTCCGCACCGTCTGCTGCTGCAGCGGTACAGGGAAGATGGTTCCTTTGCCTTCAAAGGAATTGTTGTGGGAGGCATCGGCGGTGCGTGTGAGGCCATTTGCTGTGGTCTGCGGCAAGGAGGATGGCGGGGAAGGGGTCGAGGGGAGGTGCTGCTGTTGGATGAGATCTTCTAAGGTGATGTGTGCAGCGCTGCTGCTGCTGCTGCTGCTGCTGTTGGGTGAGGGACCTCCACCCCCACGACTTCCTTCCCCACTCTTCTCCCACTCATCTTTGGGAAGATCTTCCGCATAGGGGCTCCGGCGGATTCGGTGGTGGTGCTGTTGTTCTATCTGTAATCGCTGCTTCTTGTGCTTGTATCGCTCCATCGCCATGTCGAGGGAGGTGGAGAGGGAGTGAAGGGCAGCGGCGGAGGAAGACAAGGTGGCGGCCGCCAGCGCGGCGCCATCACGTGACGCGGCGGCGGCGGCGGCGGTGGCGGCGGCGCTGCTCTGCAGCAAGGTGGCCGTTGTCCGTTCGCCGGAATGCCATATCAGCGGCGCTTCATTTGCACCATCCATCCCATGTGCCGTGGGATGGTGCTGCTGCTGCTGCTGGTCGTGGTGGTGAGGAAGAGGAAGAGGAAGAAGAATGCTGGAGGGATCTTGCCCTTCAGCGTTCCTGTCGACCTGCTGCACTGGAGAGAGGGAGCTGGTGGAGAAGAGGGCTGAACTGGAGTACCCAAACCCACCGCCACCACCACTGCGTTCTGCCGATGCTTTCGGCCCAGGGATCCCGCTACCGTCCTCGGGGCTTGCGATGCATTCTCTCAGCGGCTCTGACCTACGGCGGCGATCACATTCCGGTGCCGGTGACCCACACACAGCCGCAACCGAATCGTCTTCAGGGGAGATCGCATGCAGCGACGCGGGATCCGCCGCCGCCCCGCTCTCCGCCGGGAGAACGTTCTGCAACGGGGATTGGAGGGCGCTGGGCATCCACGCACCGTGCTGCAACACTGGCGGGACGCCTGCTGCTGGGATCGAGGCGGGGGACGGCTTCACCTGCCCGAAGGAATACGCCACAGAGGAGGGCGGTGTGGCGGTTACGCTGGAGAGCGATAAGCTGTGCCCCGCCACCGCTGCGGTGGAGTGGATGGTGGCTGCAGCGAAGGATTGGAACGCCTCTCCACTCATAGAAGGCTGTGCAGGTGCAGCGGGAACTGGAGCATGTCCATCTCTATCCACCGTTTGGTGCTGCTCCTCCCGTGGGACGCCTGCGCCTCGAGGAGCCGCTGCGGCGGCCTTTTCCACTGCTGTCTCCGTCTTCCCTGCTGGGCTGGGGTTGGTCTCTCCCGGCTCCATACCCGGTCGTCCATGAGGGGGTGTCGAGCCCTGGAGGACACGCTCTGCTCCCGCCGGGTGCCCCGTATTCGGTTCATAACTCTGAGAACGACGATCAATGGAAAGCGGCCGCAGCTGCAGTGCACCACCGCCGCCAGCGCCCCCGGGCCGGCGCCCCGCACCGACGAACGCGGCAACGCCGTGGCGCCCACATCCTCCCGGGCCATCGGCAGCGCCGCCGCCGCCGCCTCCTCCCCGGAGGTATCCAGGCGCTGCGGCGGTGTTGGTGTGCGTCTCCGTCCGTAGAGCGTCAGAGGGATGATGACCTTTCGGTGATGGCCCCCTTGCCCCCCTGCTCCGGCTGCTTCTCCCTTCGGTCTCCCCCGCCGCACCGGCACTTGTGGGCCGGGAAGGAAACAGCTGGGCACCACCGTCGCCTCTCGCCAAGCGTTGCAGCAGTGGATCGTCGAACCAGGTCGAATCGGTCGACGAGCCCCGTTCCTCACGCCCAGAGTCCTCCTTCATACGCAGACCCTGGGCGCCATTCATTTGGCCGCCGTGGTCCTGCTGCGGATGAGGAAGGGAGTCGTGCGCTGTACTCGAAGCGGTCTCGCAAGGCAGTTGGTGGAAGACGGCCTTCGTAATGCGAAATGATGGCGAAGCGGTACGAGCAGCGATGTGCGGCGAAGGCGAGGGCGATGCCAGGGCGGCAACAGCAGTTCCCTTCTCTTTTGTTTGTTGCTTCTTACTCTTCATTTTGGTGTTCGTGCCGGGGTGATCTTCCTGTGGCTGGGAAGACATCAGGCGACGAACTTCACTCGCCACATCGTACCGATGGGCGGAGTCAGAGGGCCTGCCATGGCTCCTGGTCTGCCCGCCGTGGTTCGCCCTACCACCACCTCCGCCATCGTAGCGATGGGAGCTGGATCCCCCGCGTGCAGCACCAGACGTACCTTCATTCGCACCACCGCCATCTCTGTCGCCCCGTGAGCCACGGCGGCGTCGGTGCGCCGGCCTCCCTTCCTCTTCATCGTCTGATGCAGAGGAACTGGACGCATCCGTTGCCTCCTCCTCCTCCTCCTCCTCATCGCTCTCTGACCTAGATTTATCTTCGTCTCGGCGTTGACTACGGCCGTGGCGGCGATGCCTCGAAACGTTTGCGTTTTTCTTCGTTCTCCGCGTTGCCTGGCGGCGTTGCGGCGACTCCAGGAGGCCATCGGGAGACCCCGTCGCCACCGCCATCGCTGCGCGGCGTGATGATTTCTCCTCATCGTCGTCCTGCTCTTCCTCCGACGGCCCCAGCAGCGCTCGCAGCACTGTCGCCTCCGCATCTGTCGCGGAGAGCGACGCCCAGGTGCCGTGGGCGGGGGCGGCGAGCGCTGCTGGGGTCCGCATCCCGTGCTGCCACACCCGGGCCTGGAGGTTCCAAAGAGCGTTGCGGTACCCCTTCAGCTCCTTCTCCTGGGCGGCGCTGCGGGCCTGCAGGTGCTTCAGCTGCTGCACCAGCACCTGCTTCTCCCTCTGCAGGGATTCACGGTCCTGCTTCGTGCGGTGCAGCACGTCCTCCTTGGCGTGGAGTTCCGCCGCCAAGGCTTCCTTCTCGCGCCGAGCTGCGTGAAGGGTGAGAGTAAGCTGCTGCTGCAGCTCCTCCGCCTTGCTGATGCGTTCGGTGTTGTCGTGCAGCTGGCGGTGCGCCTGCTGCAAGGCTGCCTCGGCCCGCTGGTGGCGCCGCGTGACGTCCTCCAGGTCTACTTGGTGTGCGGCCTCGCGCTGACGCGATTGCACCTCCTCCGTCTGCAGCCGCTCCCAATGCCGGTCCTGCTGCTCCCGCAGCTGTTGTTTGGCCCGTCGAAGCTCTCCCTCCATCTTCTCGGCTCGCTGCTCCGCTTCCTGCAGGAGGGTGGCCTCGTTGCTGCTCGCCACCTCATCACGGCGGCGCTGGCCCCGCCGGGCAGCGAAGACATCGGCGCGCAGTTTCTCGATGGTGTCCTCTTGATCCCGAACGCGCTCCTCCAACCCTCGGACACGGAACGTGGCGTGGCTCAGCGCCGCCTGCTCCGCCTCCACCTGTCGCTGCCACTCCAGTTTGGCTGCCTCTGCCTGCGTGCGCTGCGCCTCGAGCTGCTGCTCCCGCTCCAATAGATTCTTCTCCTGCTGGTGGAGCACCGCCAACGAGCGTTCCTCTGCCTCCTTCAGAGCCTCCGGGAGTACTTTGCGGGCATAGTGGTCTCGCGTGTCCTGCAGCGCCCTTTGTAGCGCATCCACTTCGCGGCGGAGCGCAGTGCGATCCTCCAGCAGCTGCAGTTCATCGCGCCGCAACAGCTGGAGCTCCTCGGAGACCATCTGCAGCTGCAGCTGAAGCGCTGTGCTGTGCTGCGTCCACTGATCCTCCCGCTGGGAGATCTGCGCCATGAAACCAGCCTCCAGCGCGGCGGCGGCTTCGGTGGCGGCAGTACGCACGGCAGCAGCGGCCGCCTGCTCCTGCGCCGCCCGTTCCTGCGCCATGGCAGCCTCCGTGGAGGCCACCACCTTCTCCAGTTCCTCGATCCGACGCTGCTGCGCGGCGCGTTGGCGCTGGGCTGCCCGTCGCTCCAGACCCAGCTGCTCCTCCGCGTGTCGGCGCTGGTACAGCGCCTTCTGGGCGGCCGCGGTGGCCCGGTGCGCCTCCTGGGCGGCTACCTCCGCCTGCTGCTGCAGGCGCTGGATTCGGTCCTCGGCCCGCTGCTGGGTGAGGCTCTGCTCCCGCTGGGCGGCGACGAGGGCGTGGATGCGATCCCGCTGGCGGAGAATGACCGCTGCCGGAGGGAAGGGGGAGGAAGCGAGGCTGTGTGCCGCAGAAAGAGAAAGCTCCTCCGCTGGTGGTTGTAGTGAAGTCGAGGCGGGCACCGTGGACAGGGCGGTGCTGTGTGAACCACCCCCGGCTTTTTCCGCGTCACTCGTGCTCCTCTGCTCACTGGGCGACCGGGCCGCCGTCGTCGCCGCCTTCATGTCGCGTCGCGCAGGTTTCCGCTGCTGCGCCGGCGAGTACGTGGAGCTACTGCTGCTCCTACCGCTACTACTACTGCTGCTGCTACCGCTGCTGCTGCTGGAATTTGTTCTCGTTTCGTGCGTTGAGCTCGAGGCGCTGGTCTCGTCGCTGCTGCCGCTGCTTCCTTCACGAGAAGAATGTTTGCGACGATGATGCTGATGCGGCGCCGTGGTTGCGTTCTGTGTGCTGCTGTTCATCTTCTGCGGGTCAGGTGTTCCATTACGAGCCGGCTGCGGTGGAGGCGGAGGCCCACCCCCTCTGCTCACCTCCCTCTCTCCCACCGTCTGCAGCGGGGATGTACGCATGCTGTTCGCACTGCTGTTCATTGTGGCGGAAAAGGAGCCGGCACGGGAAGGGGGGTGGGTCGGCAGTGGGAGGCTGCGGCTGGTACTCGTGGTACTGCGGAGCAGCGAGAGCTTATCACTCGGAGGGATACCCGATTCCCCACACGCGCCACCGCTGGGCCGGCTGCGCACGCCGCCGCCTCCCCCCAACGGCCCTGGGAGGACCCCGTACGGTGGCGACGGGGAGGACGACACGGTGAGTGCCGTACCCCCAGAAGAGGGCTGAGAGGACGACGAAGGACTGCTGCCCCTACGCTGTTGAGTGCGCTGGGGAGAGAAGGCGGATGGCGGGGCTGCAAGAGCGGGCTGGACAACTTCTGGAGCAAAGGAAACGCTGCGACTGCTGTGCACAGCGGCTGGAGAACACCCAGCCCTCCCGGACCCGGCCGCCTCTGCACTGCTGCCAGGGTGAGGGAGTGGCGAGGGTCACGCTGCGGCGGGGTGGTGGTGGTGGTGGTGGTGGTAGCACGCAGTGGGGGCTGTGATTGCCCTCTTCGGGGTGGGGGGGTACTGTGGAGCGGGGAGGACACCCGGGCGGCGTTGGGGGAACTCCAGCCCGCCCCGGCAGGGGAGACCTTGACAGTGTCGCAGCGCGTGCCAGGCCCCGGCTCCACCACTCCACCGCCCCCTGTACCACGTCTTGTGTCGAGTGTGTGAGCGTTGGCGTGGGCCTCACGCAGCAGCGCCAACGGGTGGTCAGCAGCATTGCTCGTCATCATCTGACTCCCTCTATTCCGATACCCTAGAGAGCTGCGGAGGCCTTGCGCCTTTAAGGGGCTACCACCGCCCTCCTCTGCCGCAGCGTCCTCCTCCTCGTCCTTCTCTCGATCCTGCTGGTACTGGTGCCGCGTCGAGGTCGTCCCGGACATACCCCGCCCGCTGCTGTACATCTTCTCGTGCAGGACGGTGTGGAATCCACGCGGGGTGTAGGCCCGCCCCTGTAGCTCCTGCCCCATCTCCACGAGCTGGCCAGGATCGGCGTGCTGCCGCATTGGATACGTATCCATGAAGGACGGCGAGGAGCCCTGTGTGTGCGGCGCCGCTGCGGTCTCCTCCTCGCCAGCGTACGCTGCCGTGAGGTCATACCCTGCTGTCGCGGCGGGGGACGACGAGGCCCCCTGGAGAGCTCGGTGCCCGGCGCCGCCCCTCCCACCTCAACGCGGTGCGGTACGGGGAAGGGGGAGGGCTCTGTGTGGGCCGCCTCCTCTCCCTCGCGGGCTGGACGGCTTCTATCTCGCTGAAGAATAGGGTCGGAGGGATGCGCTGCCCCTGGTGCCGGCTCCGCCACGGGTTGGTTCCCTTCACCTATCCAGCGATCGCCTCTCGTCTCGGACGTCAAATGATTCGCATCGGTGGGTCGTATGGTGTGGAAGAGTCCTTGGCCCGTGGAGGTCCAGGCGGCGAGGCTCTGCAGGGGGGGTGGGGGCGGGGGAACAACAATATCACCTGCCCGCCGGACTGCTGTGCCCTCCCGGTCCTCCTCCCCTCCTTCTCGCACGGGGCTCTCCTCGCTTCCAACCGTCTTGGACACCACCTTGCTGGGGGCCCATCCCCTTTCATAGAGATCCTCTTGTATGGGTCCCAGGTTAGAGCTTCCACTTCTTCTGCGTGACGTGGCCACAGGGGCGTCTTTAGGATACCCCGAAGCAGTCGAGGGCAGCATATCTATGAACTCCAGTTAACACCGATGAGAACAGCAAATAATACTCTCTCTCTTTCTCTCTGTGTGTGTTGTTGTGTGTGTGTGTTGTGTGTGTGTGTGTTGTGTGTTGTGGTGGTGTTTTTGTTTTCTAAGGCTCAGGCACACACGTGCGAGTACCAAATAAGTGAGAAATATGTGTGTGTATGCCAATAGCAGCCAGTCTATTCAACGTGTATGTATGAATGAATGAATAGGGATCGCCGAAGGAAATAGCACTTAGCGGCGATTGTATTTCTGTCGACGAAAGGAGGCAAGCAAAAGAAAAGGGAAAACAAAAGAAACGAATCGAAAAAAAAAGGGGGGAAGGAGTGCGGTGTACAGCTCTATAGGTGTTATTGAAAAAAGAGCGGAGGGAGGGAGGGGGGGAACGTGAATTATACTCGTTACAGCACACACCGCCCACACTCGTTGTCGTGAATGGACTCTATCGCTCTCTATTGCTAACTATAATCTAAAGGATTATCCAAAGTGTTTGCACGTCCCCGAGTCAAAAAAAAAGTAATACAGTGTAGTAGAAGAAGAAAGAAAGATTAAAAATAAAATAAAATAAAATAAAGAGAGAGGGGTGCGGGGGATTCTGTGTCAGTTCTTTCTCTCTTTTTTTTGGTTCCCACGATTTCTTTCTTCTCTCTTATTCTTTTGTGTGTCTGCAGCAGATCGAATAGATTGTTGTTGTTGTTGTTGTTGTTGTTTTTTTTTGGGGGGGAGGTTATTGGTGTATTCCAATAGTTAGTTGTGTGTAATTAATATGACACACGAAAATAATGGAGAGAGGGAGAGAGAGAGAGGGAGAGTGGGGAGTGAGCCCATATCTGCCTACAGACACACATGCCTGTGTATCCTCCCGCAGCAGAGTCCAAACGCCGTCCAAAGCACAAGCAGAAGATGCTCCAGAAGTTGTTCTAATTGTGTGAGATTAGATTTTCTTTGTTGCTGCTGCTGCTGCTGCTGGTGCTTTATTTCCATGTTATTGTTATCACCATCGATTGAACGGTGGAATAGACAGGGTGTTCTGCTGGAGAAAGGGTCTAGGAAAGGAGTGGGGTACAGGCGTGAATAATAATAATAATAATAAATATTTAAAAAGAAAGAAAAGTAAAACAATGAGAAGATCTGGAAGGACTGATAGTTCACTTTCCCTTCTCTCTCTCTCTCTCGCTCTCTGCGCGTGTGTATGTGTGGCACAGAAGAAGAGTAGTGGAGTAGTGGAGTAGTGGAGTGGGATATCCAGCGGTCTACATCCTTGGGAGACCCCAGGGTTGTATCCTACTACTCGTTGGGTTGGGATGGGGTTGGGGCATGCCGTTTGAGGGATAGTAGTGGAGTACGAAGGACCCTCCCCCGACCCCGACCCCAACCACACCCACCCTCTCCCCATGAAGGCAGCTCTCTCACAACTGGATTGGCTTATATGCTGGCGAAGAGCCGCTCGATCTCGTCACGCAGAGCAGTGATGCGCTCCGCCTGCTGCTCCATACGGCGGCGCCGTTCCTGCTTCGATCCTGTGCGGCCTCGCTGTCCGCCCTGCTGCGGGTGTGGGCTCCCGGTCTTTTCCGCACTGGGTGCTGCTCGGCTAGCTCCACTGCCGCTCAGGCTGCCACCTCTTCCCGTCCCTAGCCGGCCCGCGACGCGTGATCGAGGCAGTGGCGGCTGCAGAGACGACGAGGGCGTATCTTCTGGGTTGCTGGGTTGCGGCGCCGGGGCCGGCACGGGTGGGGGGGAGTACGGTCGTCCCGCCGCCGCCGGCGCTGAGGCGAAGAGGAATGCAGCGGAGCTATTGGTGGCGGGGCTGCTGCTGCTGTCCGTGGAGGACGACGGTGCGACGGTCCCAGCGCTACTGTGCTGCCCTCGTCGCGGCGGCGGCAGCTGCTGCTGTGAGTCCTCCTCGTCATCGGCGCCGTCTTCCGCCTGCCCACCACCGTGCGAGAGGCGGACATGGGGGAGATCCCTGTCTTGTGGCTCACCAGCCTCTGCGTCGGCCCTACTGCCTCCGTGGAGGTCCGTGGGGTGTAGGAGCACCACGCTGAGCCACTCCTCGGCGAAGGCGATGAGGCGCTCCACGTCTTCCTTCGCCCCGTCTTCACTGGGGCGGCCCCCCGGCTGGGGTCGTATCGTACTGCCTGCGGTTCCCGGTGGGGGGAGGGGCAACGACGCGCCGCCATCCTCCCCGCCCTCAATGCCGCCGCCACGCTCACCGCGAGATGTCGCGAGCAGCAGGGCCCGTGCGCTCAGGGCAAAGGTGTCGGACAGGCGCAGCGCCACTGGCTGGGCGTAGCTGGAGGTGCTCCCCCCCAGGACAGAGAAGAGCTTGTGGAAGTACACCCCAGCACGACGCAGGAGCCGGTAACTCAGCGCAATGTCCTTGCGCTCCTTCAGCGCCCGCACCCCGTTGCTTCGGTAGAACTCTGCAAGATCCTCTAGGATGCCAATGTATTCTCGTGTCGCCCCTCCTGTGCTGCCGCTGCCTCTCGGGTCTTGTTGTGCGTTCGACGGCCCTCCGCATCCAGTGGCGTACAGGAGTGGTAGCCAGGAGGGCTCCTCACAGGCTTCCGCCCGCTCCAGGCACTGCAACGCCGCTACCTCTTGCCTTTCCTTCTGAAAGCAGCTCGCCATCGCTCGCCACATACGAGGATCCGTCGGTCGCAGCTGTGCCGCCCGGCCGTAGTAGTATCGAGCCCGGTGATACACAGAGAGCAGCTCGTAGCTGTGGCCGAGGTTGTACCACCCACGATAGTCGCGCTGGTCGAGTTCAACAGCGCAACGGAAGGCGTCCAGCGCGGACTGAATATTCTTGAACTCCAGGTATGCCTGGCCCAGCAGGGTCCACGCTGTCACCACCGTGGGATCGACGGCGAGGGCGCGGCGGAAGTGCAGAATAGAGCGCTCGTGCTGCCGGATGGAGCAGTAGTAGTTGCCCACAACAATGTTAGACTCGGGTCGAAATGGATCGATGCGGTAGACCTTCTGCGCCAAACTGCACAGGCCCAGCGCATCTGGCTTCAGAAAGAGTAGGTTGGAGTACATGGGGGTGTAGTCGAGCCGGTACGGGTCCTGCTGCTGCAGCGCGGTGTAGATGCGCTCTGCCTGTGTCGCGTTCTTCTCGAGGTAATACAGCGCCTCGGCGAGTTGAATGAGGAGGTAGCTGTTGTTCGGAAATTGCATAAGGAGGAGCGCCCAAGCGTTGTTGTACGTCACGGGTGCGGCGGCGGCGGCGGCGGCGGCGCCTCTCTCGTGGCTGGGCAGAGCGGGTGGCGCCGGTCCAGCACCAGCAGAGATTAAGGGAGGGGAGACGAGCAGTCCACCGCCAGCAGATCGTGAACCAGAGGGATCCGTGGTGGTGGTGGTGGTGGTGGTGGATGGGGCTGGCGTAAGAGGTGATGTGGAGCCGGTGGGGCCCCTGGAGACCACCCCGTCTGTGTTCATGGGCAGGGTGCCGAGCGTGGTCCGCACGCCGGCAGCAAACATATTCAACATAAACGTAGGTCGTACCTTACCGAGCCGTCTCACGGCGGCGGCGACATCGGCTTCTGACTCCGTGCTCTTCCGAAGGTCCTCCCAGGCGCTGAAGAACAGCGGATTCACTGCAAGGCTAGCGTAGAGGAAGGAGGTGTACTCGTGCGGTGGGGCCTGCAGCTCACGCAGCACCACCCCGAGCAGCCACAAGAGGTACGGGTCGGGGCGGTGTCGGGTGGAGCTTGCAACGTCGAGCGAGGCCGCAGTCGGATATGCGGGGGCCGTCCCGGCGTTCCTGGTGGGGGAGGACCCCGTGTCGGGGAAGAGCGGGGTGCTGCCGGCGGCTGGGGCGGCCGTCCTGTCGAGGGCGGCGTGGAGCAGGCTGCGCAGTTCCCGCAGCGACGGATGCATCCACCCCGATCCCGTAAGGGCGGAGACCGAGGCGCCGACACCGACACCCCCGACGCCCGGCACAGGCGCGGCCATCCCGCCGGGGGCGGACGCCGCGGCGTTGCTCCCTGCGCTCTCGGCGGCGGCACGGCCACGGTTCGTCAAGCGCGCCTTCTCGCCATCCAGAAATAAGGCGTACAGTCGAATGAACTGCAAGCAGGACGGCAGCAAGGGCGGTGGGGCGGCCGATGGAACGACGGTTGTTGTGGCGGCAGCTTCGGCCTGGAGCTGCTGCTCTAGTCGAGAGAGGAGGTGATGGCAGCGTTGGTACTCGCGATTCTGCATCAACGCCAAGGCAGCGCGGTGGTGGCGGGTTAGACGCTCACGAAATTGCTGCAGGAGGTGGAGGCGGCCAACGGCCGTCTTGAGTGTGCTGGGGTGGCCTTCACTGCTGGCTGCGAGGGGGTGGAGGATCCCCTGCCAAGCGCCATACAAGTAGTCGTTCCTCAGCAGAAGCTCCAACTGCAGCGCCGCGGCAGCCTCCTCTTCGGCTGTAGGGCGTTCTACCTCCGCATTGGTGGGGGCGGGGGTGTCGCGCTCGTGATCGCCCAGAAGAACGTCATCGAGGGCGAGGGTTGCGGCGGGCCAGGGTTTGGCCGGAGCGCTGGAGGCATGGGCTCCTGGGCTACGAGAAGACCCGGAGGAGGCTGAGGTTGCCACGATAGGGGCCGCCAGGACCTCCTCCACGGCGTCGAGGCTCAGTTCACTGAGCCACAGGGCAGCGTGCTGCAGGCCGCGGCGCTGGCACTGCGCGGCGACCAGGTCCATCGCCTGCCCGACGGTGTAGTATGCGGGGGCGGCACGAGTGGGGAGTGGGGTGGGGTGGGACTCGGGCAGAGTTTTACCAACGCTTGGTGGAGGGGAGCGCCAAATCTTTGGTTTTGTTGGGGTGTTGCTGTTGCTGTTGCTGCCCGCTCCTGCAGCGGCGGGGGGCGGGTTCGGCACCCCAAGACGGGATGGGGGCTGGCCGCTGTTCATGGTGGTGGTGGTGGGCGTTCGCGATGAGGGGAGGCGGGCGTTCCACGGGAACGACGTGGCGCTTGGGCTCGGACTTGGATTACGGTCTGCTGCCTTGTACCCGAGCCGGTTCACCGGTGCCGACGACGACGGAGGTGGCGATCGAGGTGCGGTTCTGACGCCAGCAGAAAGAGAAGTCGTAGTCGCAGTCGTGGTAGTGGGGTACCGATTGGGAGGAGAAGTGGGGGCGAGGCGATCCAGTTCCGAGAGCAGTCCGCTGGCCCGAGACGAGGTGAACCGCAGCCGCTGGGAGTATCGCTCGACGGACCGAGAGGAAGGGTGTACTTCTTCTGGAGGGATCCCTCTCACGCTTACGCCCGGGTTCTTCTTCTTCTTGCTGGTCGATTGGATACGATGATGGTGGAGAGGAGACCGTTTCTAGACCGGGCGCCACAAAACGAATGGAGTGGCTCCGCTCCTCTGTAAGCTCTGCTACAGCGGATGAGAGCCGATGGGTATTGGAGGGAGACGATAGCGGTGGATCCGCCCCGTGAAGATCAACCAATAGAGAGGTACTGCGGCGAGTGAAGGCGTCACTGACCAAAAGCAGCTCCTCCTGTGGGGCGTCTTTAGGGCGTCTCAGCGGCTCTTCGATGGAAGTCGCGGCGAGTGCGGTCGGCTCGATATCTTCTTCTTCTCCTCTTCTTTGAAGCGGCAGCTGGGCGGTCCTGGAGGGGCTATGAAATAGGAGCGGCGCTTCTTCTCCCGCTGTTGTTCTCCGGTCTGGTGAATAGAGTTGTGATACTGCGGTCAAACTTCCGCTGCTCAGTGCTGCAGAGCCTCGCGAGACGCGAAACAGTTGACCAGAGGATCGACTAGGGGTGGGAGCAGAGTCGTTCGAAGTGCGTGTCGCAGCGGGTCCAGCACTGGGTCGAAAGAGCGGCTGCGGGCGCGGCGGAGCGATGTTGCCTCGGTGTTGTTGTGCCCACGATCGATCGGATGCGGCGCTCCGTGCGTCCCCGGCCTCCTGTCGGCTGATGCTGTAGTAGCTGCGGCTGAGGAGGGGCGGTGGAGAGGTCTGAAAGGCAATCAGGCTCGTCCCTTGCGGGGTGTGTAGCCGTGAGCTGCTGGTGGGAAGCACCGAGGACGAGAGTCGAGGTGAGGCGGATGAGGTCGCAGACGCGGGGGTACTGCCGGGTGGTAGCGGTGCGGCAGCCGCGAGGCTCCGTCGAGTGCCGTACAGCGGTGTCGATGCGAGCTGCAAAGGTGCCCGGATGGCCCGCGGCGTCTGTGGCGGTAGAAGCTGCGAGGATCGGGGCTCCGTGGAGGCGGTAAGCGAGCGTGCTGGAGGCTCGGTGCCGCTGCTGCTTCTGGTGGTAGTGGCCTGTGCGGTGGTGCGGCTCCGTGAAGGGGTCGACGGTCGAACTAGCACTCCCTGTGGTGTTGCGGGAGCAGACGTTCGCGATAGTGCGGATACACTTCTCCGCTCAACGCCGCCTCGGGGTGGTGGTAGACCTCCTTCTTCTTCTTGTTCTTCTTCTGCCTCCTCTTCACGCAGTGGGTCTTGCTGCTGCTGCTGCTGCTGCTGTTGTTGTTGTCGCTGTTCTCGCTGAGCTTGAAGGAGGGATTGAAGAATCGCGTGTTCGTCCGGTGAGACGAGGCCGGAAAATAAATCCGCTACTCCTTCGACTTCGGTTTCGGCTTCGGTTTCTTCCTGGGTGAAGGCCTCAATGAGAGAGCACAAATCTGAGGAGTCGGTACCGCTCAAAGAACTGCTGTGCGATGCGAGGGTCTCTCCGCCGGCGCCGCCGCTGCTGCTGCTGCTTTCAAGGGTGCTGAGGCGGTGGGGGGGGTAAGTTGCGCTGGGCAGCTGGTGGCTGGAGGAGGACGACTCGGGGGTTGAAAGCACGAGCGAGGACGATGCGCTTCGAAGCTCTTCTACTGTTTGGTGTACTTGTTCGTGCGCACGTCCGTCTTCGACAAATGCCGCTTTCTCGCGCTGGAGCCGTGCTCTTGCGGGGGAATGACGAAATCGGCGGTACGGACGATAAGGGGACGACGAAAGGGTGTTGGTCGTGAACTGAACTTCTCGCGGTGGAGCCTCGAGCGATATTTCTGGATGCGCTGCGGCGTGGCCCTCCTCCTCCTCCTCAATGGGTCGCGTAGAAGAATAGGGTGCTGTATGGGTATCGGTTGGGCCAGAATCTGGGTCTAGTGGTGGTGGACCTTCGACGCTCGTGCTTCGAAGGCGCTTTCGGGTCGGTGACAGAGACGTTGTGCCGGCCGGGGGGTGATCAGGGAATTGTAAAAAGAGAAGCTGCTCTGTGCGATCTCTCCTACGGCTCCCTTATACCAAAAGAAAAAAAGACAAATAATAATAATAATAAAGAAGGTTCAGATAGAAGCCCTCCACAGAAAATCAAAGGCTGCTTCTGTCGTTTATCTCCCGCACACTTTCTCGCTCTGTCGATCTTTTTCTTTTCTTTTTTCTTTTTTTTTTTGTGTGTGGGGAGGGGAGGGAGAGGAGCTTTTGAAGTCCGACAACGTACGACAAATTGATGGCAAGCGCGCTACTATTCCTTATGGTACGGGTGTGCGTGGAATGGAATGAACGATAATAATATAGATCCTTGCTGAACAATTATTATTATTATTATTATTATTATACCGTACAAAAAAAAAAAGCAAAGTGTGTTAATAAAACCTGTAGCGAGGAATTTACTCGCCTGTGATGCGAATAGGGATAAAAGAAAGAGGAAAGGGCAACAGAAAAGCTGATGTCCAACTTCTCTCTCTCTCTCTCTTCTTCTTCTTCTTTGTTTGTATATGTATGGAGTCCGCTTCACCAAAGGCTGCGTCTCGGGAGACGTGGGAATGCGAGAGGACCTGGGTGAAGCACAGCGTATGAGGCTCTTGACGTAGAGGCAAACAGTATGGGAGAAATAGAAACGAAAAAAAAAGAAAGAAGAGAAGAGAGAAGAGAAGCGCGCATTGTTCTACTTTTTTCCCAATCCTGAAAAGAGTGTGTATGTGTGGAAGGTATACATACATACAAAAGCCATGCACCAGTCCGACAACGTTACCACACACACACACAATGGATAAGGACATATCGCAATGGGCCAAGACGCTGTTTAGCACAACCCTTTGTTGTTGTTTGTTGTTTGATGTTTAATACGACAAGGTTACGGTAAATTGCTTTCTTCTTCTTTCTCTTGGCGTCGAGTCGATACAGGAGGAGATTCCAACGGAGAAAAAGTGGAGCACTACGTCCGGAAAGAGAGAGAGAGAGAGAGTCGCAACAGGGATTGGAATTGGAGTGGGGAAGTGGGGGGGGGAGCAAGATAATCTGTGTCTGGGTGTGTTCTTGCCCTCTTGATTTATTTTCTACTTCCTTGCGTTTGCGGCTTGTTTCTTTTTTTTCCCTTATTTGACTGATTCTTTTGTTGTTGTTGTTGTTGTCTTGTTTTTTCTTTCATTTCAATAAATGTGTGTGTCTATGTATAGAATTTAACTGCCGCATTTTCTTGTTGTTTCTGTAAGTGGTGAACGCATTTCCCCTTCACCTTTCTTCCCCTGTTCATTCCCGTACTAGAGCAAAGTAGATACTTATAGTTTTATGTCTTCTCTCTCTCTCTCTCTCTCTACGTCCTTTGGAGCCATGAATGTGGTCCGCTCATGATCCCTTTCATCGAGCCTTTGTTTTTTTTTTGTTTTTTTCCTATCCCTCTCCCTCCCCTGCTGTTGGACCTGGTTCCCCAGCAGCTCGCTCTCTGCTTACCGCACGCAGTCGAGGGGCTGCACTCCAGAGCTGCAAATACCCTGTACCGCACCCTCGTACAGCCGTCGCCACGCCAGTTTGCCTTCCAGTGTGAGTGGTTTCACTGACCCGCTGCTGCTGCGTGCAGCAGCCGCTTCCACCTGCGCCCCTGTCGATGTTGTCCCCATGTCTTTCTGCCCACCTTGCTGCTCAGCCGCCCACGCGGCTTCGGTTTCGTCATCGAAGGGTGCCACGTTGAGCCAGCGCAGGATCGTTGGCAGGACATCGAGCTGCGACGTGGGCCGCTCGAGCGGCTTTAAGGTAATATACGACCGCTGCGAGCTACTGGTGGTGAAGGTACTCATAAAGAAGGGAACAACAGAGGCGTGAAGGAGATGCTGCAGCTGTGTATCGTCCAGGCCCATAGAAACCCATGAGACCCCATTCTGGTTCCCGCTCTCGCTGCCGCTAGACGCGGAGGCATCGTCGACAGGGGGGGGATTTTCATCCGCGTTGACGTTCTTCCCGTTCCCGCCGTGGTCCGAGACGCCCACCACGAGCCAGTTCTCCCGCTCCTGAATGCTCTTGTCCTCCACGTAGGCAAGGATTTGGCCAATGAGGGAATCGATGAGGTACGCCTGCGCCACGTACTCCTCCGACGAGGCGTTGTAGGCGAAGTTGGGCAGGTACGGACTCTCCGAACGTACTGCGAGGGAATCAAAGTGGAAGAGGTACAGTTCAGATGCCTTCACCGGCACCCCAGCGCCATTGCTGCCGCTGCTGCTGCTGCTGCTGCTGCTAGAAGGGGAAGCCGCGTTGTGTTTCTCCTGCGAGGCGCTCCCGAATACGTCGCGAAGAATACGACGGTACTGCTCCTCCGGAATCCCGCTGTTGCTCATCTCCCGGGGGTTAGTGGGAAGTTTGGTACGGCGTGCGTCGGTGTTGCAGCTGGAAGTCGCCATGCACTCTAATGTTGTGATGGTCCCGCCCAGCGCAGGATTCGTTTGTGTGCTCTCCTCAACCCCTTCTGGCACCGAGACGCTCTCGGCAGGGCACTCCATGTCCAGCACGCCAGGCTGTGTGCAGCTGTAGGTGGTGCTGCTGAGCGAGTTGAGGAGGTGCGAGGTCCCCAGCACCGTGACCTGCAGCCCAGCGTCCTTCACTATCTTTGCCACAGAGGGGTATGTCTTGGAGGTCTGCGCATAGCGAAACATGCTTGCCAGAGAGTTGTTCTGCACCAAATGCCGCGAGGGCGTCACCCCGGAGAGGATCGAAGCAATGGAAGTTGCTGAGTACACGGAGAAGCGTTCCTGCTCCTGATCCGTCACGGTGCTTGTCTGAACAACATTACCGCTGCTGTCCATCTGCAGTTGCCTGCCGCGCACCCGCACCTCCTCCTCCACCGACACCGATCGAGCGCAGCGCGAGTCGGTGACCTGCGGGCAATGAGACCAGACTCCGCCGCGGCCTCCGAGGAGGCGCTTGATGTGCGGCAGATGCACCCCGTTCCCGTCGTTCATCATTTCGGTAAAGATCTGCCCAGAGAACCCCTCCACGATAATAAGCACAGCTCTGGGGGAGGAGACGGCGTCGTTGTTGGCCTGCCCGCTGCTGAAGGCCACCCACAGGAACAGGGAGGCGAATGCCACGATAGCAATCAAAGGGACAAATCGCAGCAGCTGGCACGGGTGGCGCCGCGGGGCGTTGGTGGTGCCCTTCGCCGTGCTCTCCGGTGTGGCTGCAGCTGCTCCTCCTCGGCTAAAGGGAAGGCGCAAGAAGCCGAGCAGACCACTCGGCGTACCAGCCGCGGCATCTCCAGCCAAGGCCTCGCCACGGTCACTGCTGGACGAGGAGCTACAGCTGGAACAGGAGCTGCTCCTACGGCCGCGCTGACGTCGAGAGGGAGAGGAGGGGCCGGTGGGGGAGCAGCCTACCGCCCCACGCATCTGACGGCGGGCTTCGAATACCAGTGGGCTGCCCACCTCCCCCGTGTTGGCGTCGTCGTCATCGTCGAAGTAATGACCCGCCTCCTCATCTCCCTGTCGAACCACATCAGAGACGGCGCGGTAACGCCGACTCTGATGTGAGTGCTTCTTCCTGCGGCTCTTCTCTCCCTCCCCTGCAGCAGCAGCAGCCTCTCCCGCCTCTGCCATGCTACGGTGGGGCGTAGGACCCCCGGGTTCGTCCGTAATAACAACGTCCATTGCTTCGACCTGTGGTGGTACGTTCTGTTGCTGCTGCGCCGTCTCGTCTGCATGACGACCGTCTCGGCTCGCCGCGGCATCTGCTGAGCCGCCGTGGCTCCCCCCGCCTGTGTGGCGCACGTAATACTCCCCGAACATTTTATTCAGCGATCTCAAATGCGTTATCAAAAAAAAAAAAAAAATGAGTTGAGTGGGGGGTGCTGTTGTTGGTTTTCTTAAAGTGGAATACTCGTGTACACTTTGTATTGCTCTTGTTAACGTTAGTAGGATGATTCTTGTTACTCCTCCTTCAAATATCGATCGCAACAGAAAGAGAACAAAAGAGAATTATTTTTGTTTGTCTGTTTGCTTTTGTTTGCACTTTTTATTTTTGTTTTGTTTTGTTTTGTTTTATGCTCTATAAGTAAAAGAAAAAGGGAAAAAAGGAAAAAAAGAAGAATGAAGAGGGAGAAAGAGAGAAAAGCACCGCAATGTAGTCCAGTCGTCTCTGCAGCGTGACACCGAAACAAAAAAAAAGCAGTATAGATCACACATCACAAGTGTATGGGCGAGTCGGCATACTACCTTTTGGGTTTCTCCGCTCTTTATACGTACTTCGCTCTTTTTTTTTTGTGTGTGTGTGTGTCAAGGAGCTCTGCGTGTGGCACTACCGCTCTACTTGTGAAAAGAATCTTTCTAAATGACGAAATAAAAAATGCTCTGAAGAGAGCTCTAAAGAGAGCTTGATTCTCTAGTGCTTCCGTTTTGGCTTGTGTTGTTTGTTTTGTTGTTTTCTCAAGTGCTGCGGTTCACATCAGGGAGCAGCACCTGCTGCAGCCCCCTCTCCCCCCCTCCCTCCCGTTGGATAATTTCTCCATCTCCTTCGCACGACGGCGTTAAGAACATGGGGGACGACCAAAAAAAAAAAAAAGGGAGCCACAAAGAGAGAAAGACAGAGAGGTAGTTCCTCCTCCTTCTTTTTTTTTCTTCAGTGTTAAAATAGGATTATTGTCTCGATTGACGCAGTTCGAGCCGAGCACGCCGACATATTACTCCACCTCAGCGCAACCATATGCGGAGGCCTCGATCGCTGCATGCGGGAAGACACTTGAAGCAAAAAATAAATAAATACCAAAGCAAAAAGAACGTCAAACCTCGTAAACACGAAGAGTTTTTTTTTTTGCGGGGGGTAACTTATTCTTATCGGAAGAAACGCACCGCGCCTCCGAAGCAAAGCGAAATATCTCTCTATAGAGAGAGAGCTATATATATATATATATAGAACCCCCGGAACAATAAAAGGAAGCACACAAAGGTGCCCAGAGAGACGTAGGGGAGAAGAACTTCTCTCGGCGTTCTCCTTCAGGGCAGCTCGAAAATGCATAGAAGAAGAAGAAGAAGAAGAAAAAAAATAGGGGTTAGATGCCACACTTTTACTTGTGGTAGGGCAGCTTGTTGAGCATCAAGGCCATGCCGCAGAAACCTGTGACACCCGACACCACCAGGCCGCATCCCACGAAGATCAGGAAGTGCAATGAAGTTCGGGTCATAGAAGCGAGAGAGGAGAGAGCCACTGAGGATCAGAGTGCTGGCGATGAGTGTGCACCTGACGGATGATAGGGAGGGGGGCGCGCTCTTGTTCTCGACCACGGGCAGGTGAGCGGACCGCCACGATGACATGCCGCCGGTGACGTTGAAGACCTTGGTGGACTTGCCCTTGGCTGCCTCCTCCAACTTCTTGCTGGCGGTGGCGGAGCGGCCTCCAGCGGCGCACATGACGTACAGGTCACGTTTCCCAGCGGCCTCGAAGACCTTCACGGGGTCCAGAGAGGATAAGGGGTAGAGGGTGGCCTGCTCCACGTGCTCACGGCGGTACTCACCCTCCTCACGCACATCGACAAGAAACAGATTCTTGTCCTTCTGGATGAGGGCGTGAAGGTCCTGGACGGAGATATTAGTGGGCATAGCTGGGGGGGGCTGTAGGGCAAAAATAGAAGAGATCTATCGATTGAAAGAAAGAGAGAGAGAGAAAGAGGGAAGAAGAGAAGCGCAGCGGGTGTCAACGATCTTCACGGGGTCTCCCTCCAAAAAAAGGGGGGCACCTACATACCCACATACCCCACACACACACACACATACACATACATACATACAGCTGGGAAACCCGCCG
Source organism: Vickermania ingenoplastis (assembly GCA_010157825.1). NCBI lineage: Eukaryota > Euglenozoa > Kinetoplastea > Trypanosomatida > Trypanosomatidae > Vickermania > Vickermania ingenoplastis. The sequence goes on along the minus strand of VFSE01000283.1, from coordinate 386,567 downwards.
TGCGACGAAGTGGGGAGGGTCTTTCACGGTCTTATGAGGAGATAGAAATAATGATGGATGCACCATTCTATTATGTTGTTGGCGTCTTGCGTTGGACTCCGTGTAAAATGGTTGTAAATGTTCACTAGTTGTAAATGTTATTGTACACCACTACTAGGGGTGGGAGAGAGAGAGAGTCAGACAGAGCTGCTTCTACTTTCTTTTTTTTTCTTTTTTTTTCGACTCTCTCTCTCTCGCTTGGTTGAATAATTTGAATGCTAAGGAGCGGGGAGGTACTGGATTTGGTTCCACTAGGTAAACCAAAAAAAAAAAAGAAAAGAAAAAAAAAATATATGGTTGTTGTTGTTTTAAGGAAAAGAGGTGGAATGGCAGCAGTACAAAATAATACATGGAAGAGAAATTTTTAAAGAACACGAATTCATTTAAAGCTTTTCATTGTGTATGCAGGTACAAAAAAAAAAAGAGGAACAGACAAAATCAAAATCATCGTTACAAGCGTTAAAAGATATCCAAAGAAAATGTACAACGAGAGAGGAAGAGGGAGATGCTAATGCAAAAGCCTTAAGGACTTCAGCTTTGTGTGTATGGATACGGATGATCCTTACCCGTGAATAAATATAAATATATATAAATGTATATAAATATGTATATTCTACTTGTTACGCTTAGTTGCCTCTCCCCCTCTTTTTTTCGCTTGCTTGTTTTGTTTTTTTTTAATTTTTTGTCTTTTTTTTTTCCTTCAAACAATGAGAGAGAGAATCAACAACTACAACAACAACAACAACAACAACCTCCTCTCCGACCCTTTCTTCCTCTCCATCCGACGCTACTCTACAGCTTCTTATTTAAATCATATTGGTGCTGCATGTCAATGATAGCCCGCTGCAGGTCGTGCAGGTACAAGACCAACGCCTTGGTGCCGAAGAAGAAGGCCTCCAGGCTGTGGATGTCAGAGTTCGTCAGAACAAAGTCGCCGCGGTCGTTGTCAAAAAAGCTCAGCTCCTCGAACGTCGCCTCGTTGTTCTCATTCTCCTCCTCCTCCTCCTCCAACTCTGTCCCCCCGTGCCGGCGCTCATCCGTCGCCTCATCGTTCTCGCCGTACCCGCGGCGGCGGCGGCGGCGGCGGCGGCGGCGCGAGTCCTCCCCCGTGTATCCATCCTCGTCGTCCTGGCTGCTGCTGCTGCGGTGCCGCTGTGGCGGCCGTCCGCCCACGGCGCTGCTGTTGCTGGAACGGGCGTTGTGCGGCTGCTTGCGGAGAAGGGGCACGATGTCCCCGCCTGTGGAGGAAGATCCGGACGGAGGCAGGCAGCTGTTGGTGCTCGCCGGGGCACCGCCAGCCCCCCGCATGGCGGTCGGCTGTGTCTCTGGCTCGGCGCCATCGGAGCGGCGCTGTCGCGGGGATGCCGTTCCACTCGACGGACTGAAGGGGGGCAGCGCCGCTGGGGATGAGCTGTCGTGCCCGCCCACAGCGCCGCTGTGCGGCTTGCTCTGCGGGGAGGTGTCCACCTGAGTATTTTCTTCATCGCTCTGGTCGGTGGAGGCGGCGGCGGCGTCATCGTCCTCGACAACGATATCCTCCTCGCTGAAGACCTGTGGGGAGGAGGTAGAGCGGCGGTGGCGGTCCTTGCGGTGCGCCTCCGTTCGCCCACCGCTCTTTCCCTTCTTTCCACTCGACTTGGACTTGCCCGCCTTCTTGCGGCCGCCGTCCCCCGCACCGTCCTCGTTAATGTCAATGTCGTCCTCGGCTCGGGCATTCGACTTGCGCTTCGTGGAGGCCGCCGCCGCGGTGGCGCTGGGCCCGCTGGACGGGGTCGGGGGTGGCGATGCGCCGATCGAGTGCCCGTGGACACCGCTGCGTTTCGACCCCGTCTTGCGCTGCTTGCCCGTCCGACCTGCCGTGGTCACACCGCCCCCGCTCTTACCAGCGTTCTCCTCCCCGTCCCTGTCGTCGACGTCGTCCTCGCCATCGCTCTCGGAGGTGGTGGAGGAGGCGGCCTTCTTCTTCTTCCCCTTCCTCTGGCCCGCCTTGCCCGTCGGTTTCTTGGAGGGCCCCCCGCTCTTCTCGGGATCTGCGATGCTCCCGTCGGTGCTCCCTGCAACGAGCCCCGGGGTGGTATCGTTGTTGTCCGCCCCGCCGTCATTTGCCGCAGCGTCCTTGTCTTCTCGAAATTGAATATTTGCATTCTTGAAGAAGCGGGAGAAGAAGGTCTTGTTCTGCACAAAGGAGGCGTTGGACACGGGAATGAAGCCGCTCTTCATCGACTTGGCGGATTTGCCGGACTTGAGGTCCTCGTCGTTCTCCTCCCCACCACCACCACCACTGCTGCTGCTGCTGCTGCTGCTGCTGCTGCTGCTGCTGTTGTCGTTCTCACCGTCATCATTGGAATCTTCGTCGCCGCTGCTGTTGTCCGCCGCATCGCTGTCGTGCCCCTCCACCTCCTCATCGGCCTCCTTGCTCTTCCGGCCGCTCTTCCTGGGGCGGCGGTGGTGGTGGTGGTGGTGGTGTTGGGCCTTCCTCTTCCCGCTCGCACTCTTCTTACCGCCTCCGGCGGGTGCGGCGGCCTCGTTGTTCTCTCCGTCTCCGCCTCCATCACCCCCGGCGGCGGAAGGAGCCGGATCCTTGCGCTCCACCTTGATCTTGTGCTTCTTCCGCAGTTTTTCCGCGAGGGACTCGTCCTCGGCCCCGGAAGCCAGCAGCCGGGCTTCACTCAGCATCAAACTGGGCGTGAAGGACATGTTGCTCAGCGCGGGGAAGGCACTGGAGCTATTTCCTACGCCTCCACCGCCTGCGCCGCCCGTGGCGGTGCTCGTGTTGTTGCCCGCACTGTTCGACACGGTCATGCTGTTATTATCCGAATCACCGCCGCTCTTTCGGTACTGCAGGAACGCCCGCAGCGCCTGCTCCTCCTCCTCCGTGAGGTTGTAGGTCAGGTAGCCGGTGCGCTTCTTCCCCTTGTTGTCCATCTTGGACTTGCCGGCGTTGTTGTTCGCCCCGGCGGGGACTTGGCTGCGGCCCCCCGCAGCACGCCCACTACGGCGGTTGTTGCTGTCCGGCTCCATGCGCTGCGAGCCGGTCTCGGGATTATTATTGGGCGGGGCAGCAGGCGAGGCCTGTGCCGTAACATTCTGCTGCTGTTGCTGCAGCCGAGCAGCTGTCAAGCCGGAGGTGCTGGCGGCGCTCTGCACCGACGCCGCCGCCGCCGTCGCCGGGTCATCGTGCTGCAGCGCCGTGCCTTGCCCTTCCATGGTGACACTCAAGGCCTCTCGCGGTAGAGAATGATCATACGTGGCGTGGCTGACGCTATGTGGATCTGTGAGGGCTGTGCCGTGGGAGTGCAGACCGATGGATTGATTGCCCACCGAAGGCGCCTGGGCAGCGGCGTTGTGGTGTGGATGGGGGTGAATGACGGCAGGGAGGGCCGGCAGAGGCTCGGAGCTGGCGGGGAGCGGACCCGTGCCAGCGGTGGTAGTGGGAGGGGGGAGACCCGGAGACATCCAGCCCTGCTGCGGTGGCGGCGGCGGCGGCAGCGGTTTCTGAGGATTGAAGGGATCGTTGAAGTTGTTCTTGTCGGTGAGCGCTTGCCCAGCTAGTTGAGGGTTCCCTGCACCGGGGTAGGGGGGGATGGGGGGCAGCGGCGGCAAGGCTGGGGCTGGCGGAGGCTGGCTCTGGTAGCCATCGTAGATCCACCCATTGACGCCATCGTTGTGGTCCCCGCCGTACCCGCCCTCGTCAGGGGGGCGGCTGCACGCCGTACTCATCGTCCTCTTCCCCGTCCATCTCTGATCCCTCCCCATCCACCTTGCGCTGCAGTGTCAAGATATACATATCAATGATCGCCCGGTGGGCATCCTGCATCGCCAGGCGCAGCCGAGTCAGGTGCGATATGGGAACGATCGTCGTCCGCTTCACCAAGAGGAGGTGGAGATCGACCATGGCATGGATCAGGTCGGCGAGGTCGGCAGCGTATGGTGCAATGCGGTGCAGTACGACCCAGTGGACGCTGATAGCCGTCTCTGCGTCAGCACGTTTGGACATGAAGATCCCGTAGGCGGTTCGCATCATGTTCAGCGTGGATTCGAGGTTTCGTTCCGCCTCGACGATGCGGTGCCACTGTCGCTCAGGGAACTCTACAGAGCCGAGCGTCGGCTCCTCCACGGCTCCGGGAATGAACTTTGCCTGTGTCGCGATCTTCCGGCCCAGCTCCTTCATAAGCGCCTCCGCATCGGCACTCACTTCCGCCACATCGTCCGGCATATCCAGGTTGCGCAGCAAACTAGTGCATGTCTCGCGGATGCAACGCAGCGAAGTGTCGAGGCTCATCTTCACCTTCGTGTGGGCACGCATCGGCCACAGCACCGAGGACAGGGCGAAGTAGAGCAGAATAGCGAAACAATTCTGTTTGATGCGCTCCATGGCTGCATTATTATCATCGTACTGCGTCATAATCGAGATGACGCTGCACACAATCGCATTTCCCAAGGCGTAGAAGCCCGGGGCGGCCTGGACATAGGCACCGACAAAGGAGAACACAATGATGAAGATGTACAGCAGCCACAGCCGCCCGCCAGCGAGTTCTACAGCAACGAGAGAGAGCAAAGAGCCGAGCACCGTACCCAGAAGACGATTGGAGGCGTAGTGAAAGCTCTCAGCGCCAGTCCCGTGATAAATCAAAGCGATAATGGCAGCACCAGCGAGAGGGCTGGTGGAGTCGTTGTCGAGCGCATAAATCTGAAAGACGCCTGGCAGGGACATGCACAGGGCGAGCTTGATGGCCTCCTTCGCGCGGCGGGTGAGGGCCCATTCATGAGTAATGTGGAAATAGAGATGTTTCGTATGCTTCCACACGGACTTGGCGTCCCGGATGAAGAACAAGCAGTTGTAGAGGAGATTGTTTCGAGGCTTCTCCACCTCCTGGAAGGACCCAATCACCTCGCAGAGGGCGTCCACGCAGAAGAGGAAGTATCCCAGGTACACGTCCGCCACCTCCGTCTCGTAGTTCTCGTTGTTCAGAATCACATCTTCACGAACCGATGACACCGCGTCCTGGAAGCGCTGGCGCGCCTCGCGGAAGAAGGCAACCTCGGAAGGGATCACGAGGCGGTTGAAGTCCACAATTTTCAAGATCATGCTGTCCATGGCGGAGGCGATGATGGTCAAATCGTCGTGGATGAGCGACCCGAACGAGTTACACATGGGCGTATCAATGATCGCCGGGTTATCGGTGAGGACTTCGATCAGGTGCTCCATGGAGGCGAGAATGTTGTGGATCTTCTGGCAAAACTCGTACCGGGTGGTCATCTTGGCGACGTAGGAGCCCGTATGCGGTTCATAATCAGATTCCTCCAAAGCCACGGCGACCTTCTTGGAGCACATGGTGGCCGTAGCTCGCAACTGACGTAGATGGACGAGGTTCAGCTCGCGCTCGATCGGTCGTTCAACCCAGAAACTGCTGCAGAACCCTTGAACTTCAATACTGAGTGCATTGCCCCAGGATTCCGTGTAGTGCCGCGCGTGTTCACTCGACCATCGAATGAACGGCACGAGAAAGGCGAGTATACCAAAACACAAGGAGACGGCTACTGTGATATACGAATCCAGCAGATACTGAAGTCCATTCTTCGGGTTGTTGATGTATTCCATGGCGGTGGACGTGAAGAGGTAGGCTGTATTCTTCTTGAAGACATCCCCCACGAACGAGTAGAAGACCGTGAAGAAAAACAGCAGGAGAAGGGAAAGCCACGCGGGTTCGGGGTGCATGCCCCAGATCATGATCACCAGCAGCACGCCAGATAAGAAGAGCCCCTTGAAGGCCTGGACGGTCTCTCGAAGGCCGCTGCCAAAGGTGGGCATGGTAATCCAGAAGGCCATGAAGGCGAACATGGACGGCACGGGAATGAGCTTCTTTGTCCCTGGGTTAAGCGAGAGAATCATCGTGGGGACCACCGTCAACAGGGACCCACGGAAGGTCCAGTCCATCTTCTCCCAGAAGCGCGGCGTCGCCAGGAGGGCAAAGAATCGGGTGCCGAACCCCGTCATGGGCATCTGCCCCCGCTGCTCCCACGGAATGGCATGCAGTGCGTTGAAGTCCCGTGCTTTAATGTTGCGTTCCTCGCGATCGGCAATAGAGGCAAGCTTCTTTGTGATATGTTCTCCATCCTCGTCGACGTGCCGGCCAGGGGGTTTGCCCCCCCCCCCACCGCCGCCGCCGCCGCCTGGAGTTCCACCCCGGCCCCCACCAGCCGGTCCGCCCGGGCCAGGATAGCCGCCACCGCTCGGAGGGCCGCCTGGGTATCCTCGGCGGCGCAGCTGCGAGCTGGTGGCGAGGCCGTTGGAGTCCCCGCCATACCCCCCGATGCTGCCCCCGAATCCATTGCTGTACCCGCCCGCGCCGCCCATCCCGGAAGAGGCGAAGCGCGCAGCGGAATCAGCCCACCGGGTGGTGCGGTACGGTGAAGAGGCCCCCACTGCCTTCCGAGGGCAGCAGACCGGGAGCCGACCAGCTCCCTGGACTCGCGCCGGCACCGTTAGGGGTGGCGAATTCAATGGACGTCATACTTGGCGTATTCCCTGCGTTGTGATTCATGGGGAGTCCAGCATTCCCGCCGGTGGACGGATCCCTGCTTTCCTTCGCGTACAGCTCCGCCCCAGCCCCACCTGGAGCCGCAGTCGTACCTCCATTGCCGCTGCTGGCGGGCATTTGGTTCCACCACGCACCCGCAGCGCTGGTATTGTTCGCCACCGTCATTCCAGCGTTCTGTGTGGCGAGACGAGCGTTGGTGGAGCTGTTGTTTGGGTTGCTACGTGAGCCAAAGCCAAATCGCTCCGGCGGGAGGACGCTGCCCGCCCCGGATCCAACCCCTGCGCCGCCGCTGCTCCCAGATGTAGGGGAGCGAGGCCACCCCGCTGAGCCGGATGGCTTCGTCCCTCCCGGGCTACGTATGCGTCCGCCGCTACCGGTAGAGCTATTGTTGTTCCCGCCGCCGCCAGGGGAGCTCGTTCGGCGTCCCCCTGAGGCGCTGCCACTGCCGCTGGGGAGCAGGGAGGCGGGAACCGTCTTCACAGAGCCGTCTGTGCTCTTTGGGTAGTGCGCGGCGCTGTTGTGGCGCGGCTGCCCGCTTCCGCTTCCAGCCCCGTGGGGCGGCACGGCACTGCCGAAGCCAAACATGCTGGGATGGGGCGGATTGTAGTGCTGCTGGGCCGCAAAGGCTTCCTCCTGGGCGATGAGCCGCTGGGGAAACCCAGCCACGCGGCCGCTGGTGGGCGAGCCGCGAGGAGGAAGTACGCCACCCACCCCGGAAGGTGCCCGGTTAGAGGCGTTGAGGCTGCGGCCAGCGCTGATATGGCCTCGGCCACCGCTGTTGCTCGACAGTGCGCCTTGAAAGATGCCGCCGCTGCCTCCTCCACCACCACTACCCCCGTATGGGTTGGAGCTCACTGCGTGGTGTGCGCCCATCACTCCAAGACCGTTGCTGCTGCTGTTGTTCGTACTGTTCCCCGCCGTCGTCCGCTCGAAATTACGTAGTTGAGCCTCGGTTAACCCGGTAGATGCGCGCTGGAGTCCGTAGGTTTGGTTCTGCTCCGCCGGCAGGATACTTTCCCCTGTGAGCCGGGTCCCACCGCCGAGCCCAGCGCCTTCCGCCGCAATCTTCACCCGCTGGGCGGCCGACAGCCACTGGGGTTTGGCGCCCGATGCATTCCGCTGCCCGTCGCGGTTCAACGAGCTGCCCCCGCCGCCCAGTCCGTTGCTGCTGCCCCCGGTGCTGAAACCCGCCTCCCCGCCGCCCAGCGCAGAAGACGCCCGCAGGGAGCCGCCGCTTCGGCCGTTCATTGGCAGGCCCTGTGCAGAGCGAGCGCGATGCCCAGGCGGAGGCGGTGGGGGGCCGGTGCCCATCCAGCCGCCCGGCTCGAACAGCATCCCGGCGCTCCCGCTCCTTTCTCGATTCACGTTATACTCATCCGAGCGCGACCGCCGCGGCGATCGGGCGGCGTACGGTGCTGCGGCGCCGCCCGTCGCGGGCGGCGTGCGGTGCCCACTGCTGCGGCGCTCGGAGCGGGAGAAGACGTCCTTTTCATGGCCCCGAGACGGGCTGGTGGAGCGGGCGCGGAGGGCGCCCTGGCGGTGCGAGTCGGGGCTGCTGAGCTGGTCCGCGTAGGGATCCATGTACATCCCCGTCTCGGCCGCGCGCACATCGGTGGTGGGGGAAGAGTCCTCGGAGATGTCTATGGAGCTGACGCGGTGCTGGGCGTGGCCGCCGCCCCAGGCACCCTCTCCGCCCGTCTGGATGCGGAGCCCATTGCCCATTTCCCCTCGCATCTCTCCTCCACGTGCGGAAGAATCAGGGTACATGTGCTGCTGCTGCCCAGCCGAGGCAGCGCTGGTGGGGAGCGGATTCGACACGTGCGAGGTACCGTCAACATTGCCCATGGAGGATCGTGACGACAAGGTGGTGTGGGGCAGCGCCCGAGAGCCAGTCGTCGTCTCGTCTCCACCCGTGCTGGCAAAAGTCTCCTTCCCGGCAAGAAAGCGTTCGGCGTCGCCGTACGGCATCCCCGGCCGGGTGTTCGCCAGCATCGGGGTGTTTTCGTACGTGGACTCATTGGCGGAGTGCTGGCCAGCGCCGATGTCCATCACGGACCCGTAATCGTTTAATATCCCGTTGGTGTTGGGTGTGGGGGGGAGGCTGCCGTTAAAGTGTGCTGCGTTGAGCGAAGATCCGTCGTTCATTCAATATCGCTCGCTACTTCTCTCACTTTTTGTTCTTTTTGTGTTGTTGTTGTTGTTGTTTTTTTTTTTTTTTTGTAGGTAGCAAGAAGGCTTTCTGTTGTTCTATTCGTCTACGTACTATTGCCTAGTTGTCGTTGTTTTGTGTGTGTGTATGTGGGTGTTTAGGATTTTGGTACGACTGCTGCTGCTGTTGTTGTTGTTCCTACGCAATCCGTTTGTTAGCTGTTGAACTACTGTGGAAGTAGATAAAAGGAACGACTGGTGGTCTACTGGTATGGTGTCCGGGTGTTGGATGCGTCTTCCGATACCTTTTTGAGGTGAAAGGGGCGAGGCAGCAGGCCCAAAGAAATATGTACGACGGCACTCTTTGTCTATAAAAGGAGCAAGGAGGACAGGAAAAATACAAGTATAAATAATAATAATAATTTTTTTTAAGGAAAAGGAAAAAGAAAATGGACGTTTCACTACAAAACGTACAAAAGGAAAGCCCTCAGAGCTGGGAAGGAGGGCGAAGAAGAGTGAAGAGTGTGTTGGTTTCGATGAAGGGTAAAGCGACAAGAAAGGGAAAAAAAAGAAAATCGAAGAAGTCAATAGGGTGGATGCGGAATGCGTATGTAGACGTAATGCTCTCTAAATATATATATTTAAAAATGATCTCTTTGCCACTGTTCTTCTTCTTTTCTTTTACTTACTTTTATTTTTATTTTTTCACCTTTCTTTTCCCCCTGTTTCGTCTCGGCTCTTATTGTGTGGAGGAGAAGGGGGGGGGGAGATGGAGTAGGAATGCACTAGTAATATTCAAGAGAAACAATAAATAATAATAATAATAAATAGAATTTTAAAACAGATATGAGGAGGAGAGATTCAGACCTGCACAGGCTCCAATATACAACAAAGAAAAAAAAGGGGAAGAAAAAAATGCTGTGCTACAAAAATAGAATTAAAAAGGAGAGAGAACGAAAAACGTATGCTAGCTGGTCAGCTAACAATAACAATCTGAAATAATACAAAAAAAAAGAAAGAAATGCCAGTGATAATAATAATAATAATAACAATAAAAGTACGGATAATAAAAAATAAACAAAAAAATCCTCTCTTCACAACGGGAAAGTTCCGGCACAGAGAGGAGTATGTGTGTGTCTGTGATATCGGTCCCGCGATGATGAGTGTTCGATTCTCTTGTAGGCTTGTTTGTTTGTTGTCGTCGTACTCGTTTGTTTGTCGACAAACGGCTAATGAGCAGCACACTCCACGTGGAGTCGCGCGAGCTTCAGAAAAAAAAAAAAGCACAACTGGAAAAGGGGAAGCACTTTAACAGAGAGGAACGATGAGCCATATCAAAAGATGGAAGGAGGGGACACAGGAGGGTAAATAACAACACAAACGCAAACGAAAAACAAAAAGAGATGGAGAGAGAGAGAGAAAAAAGAACAAGAAGGAAGAGAGAGGAGGGATCATAAACCGCTTTTGCATCTGTCACGTGTTGGATAAATGAAAAATGTATCGAATATTATGTCTGCAACAAGAGAAACAAGCAAGCACAAACGTTTTTAAATAGAATTAATAAATTAAGATTAAATAGAAAAAAATTGTTATCTCTATCATTTTTTTTCATTTTATGGATGAGCTGTTTGTTATGGATGGCCTCTCTCTCTCACTCTCCACGCCGTGAGAGAGGCGCTCATTCCATCGGCGAATCTATATCTTCCAGGGCCAGATTGGGGTAGAAGGTCGGCATCACGCCCCCCATTCTGTGCGGAGCCCCTTCCCCCTCCTCCCGCTCGCCCTCCGCTGTTTCGAGGCACTGCAGACCCAGGGTGGCGTTCCCGACGCACCAGCGGAAGACGTAATAGAGATTGAACCCCGCCGCACGCCGCACCGCCTCTGTACACTCTTCAGGGACACGGAGGTGGTGCACGATGCGCTCGTAGAGCGGGATGGCTTTGGCGTATTGCTTGACGAACTGAAAAGCTCTCGCGAGGTTGTAGACGGCCTCTCCGAGTCGGAAGGGCTCCACGAGACCCTTGTTGAACGCCTCCGTCATGAAGGTGTAGTACAGATCAAAGAAGTGGATGCCGGCTGTGATGCACCCCTCTGGAAATAGCGTGAACCGCTGGTGGCTGCAGAAAAAGTAGAGCAGGCCGATGGTGAAGAGCAGGTAGAGGTTCTTTGGGCGCTGGTTCCACGCCGCGATGTACAGGGCAAGGGCCCGCCGCCAGGATCTTGTCTGGAAGGACCGGTTCGCAAGCAGGATGAGCAGTGCGGGGGAGTCGTCGCCATCCAGTACCTGCCGGGAAAGGAGGCCCGAGCGGTCGTCGCAGCGCGACTGGAGGCCGTGCAGCAGCTCCAGGGCATCTACCCACTCCTGGCTGCGTTCCCCCTCGCCTTCCTTCACCTGTCGCAGAAGTCGGAGGCCAATGCGCAGCGCATCGGCGCTGTCGCCCATCGCGATCGCCGCCTTCATGAGCCCCACACGCAGGGGGCGCTCGAGCACGAGCCGCACCGCAGGCAAGACCCTCCGGGCCGCGAACTTGGTGAGGACGACCACCGCGAACTCCTTCGCCTCCGCCATCTCCCCCATGGCCCGGTAGCAGTCCATGATGTTGCTCGCGAGCTCCATTAACGCATGGCGGCCGAGAGCATCAATCACTTCTCGGACACTGACGTTGTGGAGGACGGCGGCCAAGGTGGGGTCGTGGTCCTGGGCCAGCGGCAGCCCCGTTGGTGTGGGGCCCTTGGCCAGCAGCGGGTCCGCAGGGAGGCCCGCCATGCGCAGCGAGGGCGGCAGCACGAGGCACGAGTCCTCGACGGAGAGAAGGCCGCCACCCGCCGCCGTGTCGTTCGCCTGTCGAACCCAGTAGGCCAGCTCCTGTTGCTGCCCCACGCCAGTACTTTGGAGCTGCTGCTGCTGCTGTGAGAGGCCCTCCCAGCTCCCGGCGGTCGCCTCCAGGAACAATTGCGCCATTCCCCGGTCGTGAAACTGCTGCGCGAGCTCATCCAGCGTGGGCAGCTCGTCCTCCTGCACTTCCTCCTCCTCCGCATTGGCTTCCGCTTCACTATTGCTTCTCGTTGCCGAGCTTTGTGGATCATCGCCACGAGACACCTCTCCCACCGCGGGATCCCCCCCCTTTACCTCCTTTGACTCAGTTCGTCTTGTCCTTGTTGTTGAGTGGCTCGCGGTGGTGCTTTCCTGTGCCCACGTCTCGAGCTCTTGTAGATCCCGCTCACGTTCGTCCGCCGTGGTGGCGTTCCCGTACGCCGGAAGGACAGCGTCCTTACGCTTCGCCGCCTCTTCCTCCTCGCGTTTTCGCTTGCGTTGAGAAACGTGTGACGTCTTCTCCTCCTCCTCCTGCTGCTGCTGCTGCTGCTGGGAGGTGTCTGCTGCTGCTGTGGAATGGGCTGGGTGGAAGGGAGCCGCGGAGGCGTTGTGGTCGTCCGTGGTTGGGTCCTCTTCGCCCTCCGCCTCCTCCTGCTTGACCACCCAGTAGGCGGAGGCGGGCAGGTGAGCAACGGCGTCTCGCCGCCGGCGCCGCCGCTCTGCTGCCGCCTCGTCCTCCTCCTCCCACGGCGCCTGGGGCGGGTTCGCGTCTTCGTCAATTTCCTCCTCCTCCGCTTTCTGCTGTGGTGGTGCTTCTTGTTCCTGCTCCTGCGCTGGTTTCTTTTGTGTCCGCCGAGAACGACTGAAACGGAAGATGGTCCCGCTGTCCTTGAGCTTCGCCTCCTCGACTTCCCTATCCCATCCAGCGGCAATCGATTGGGCCGCGGAGGCACCGTATACCGTGGTGGTTAAGGCCTGTCGGCCGCGGCGGTCCAGCAGCTGGCGGAACACCGACGTCTCGGAACGGATGGAGGACGCCACACTGCGAACGAGATGGCCGGCCCGCGACGAGGCGGCGCTGTTGGTGCCCTGCGGGCCGTGCAGCATCTGCTGGAGGTTGCAAGCGGGGACGATGGCAGAGGTGGCTCGGGAAAGGACAGGGAGCCGCAGCGGCGCATGGGCGGAGCGCGTGGACGATCGGCCGGGGATGACCGACTCCGCATCCCCTTCATCATCCGGGGTGGAGAGGATCAGCTGAAAGACGACGATCCCCAGTTGGATTGCCTTGTCGTACTGCCCCGTGTGGTGGAGGACAGACACCGACGCGGCGCCGAGTTGCACGCGGTTCATCGCCGGCTCATCGGGGAGTGGTGTCAGCGCTTCAATCGCCGAGTGTGTGTCGTTCATCTGGTAGAGGTAGTGCTGGCCCAGCAGCAGGCGGGCCTTGAGGTGCACGGGATTAAACGTAAGCGCCTGCTTCGCCAGCTCCGCCGCCTCTGTGGAGTCAAAATACTGTTCTTTCATGCTGCATTCCGCCAGGCCAAAGTAACTCTCGGCGAGGATAAGGCTCGTATCCTCGCACTGCTGTAGCTGCTCCTTGAGCTCCTGGTGCGCACGCTCTAATTGCGTACGGCAGTTGGTCAGGGCGGTGCGGAGGGTTGTCGTGGTGGACGAGGATCCCACTCCGCCAGGGTGCGGGTCGTGGTGAGCTAAAGAAGAAGAAGGAGGAGGAGGATGGTCAGCGCCCGTCGGCATTCTCTTCTGTTCCTCCTCCTCCTCCTCCTTCTTCTTCTTTCTGTAGGCCGCCGCCAGCCGCTCCCACTCTTCGCGTTGCTTCACTACGGCTGCCTTGACCCTCTCCAGCTTCTTCTCTTCTTGTTTGAGCTGAAAGTTGTAATAACGCGTGAGGACGTTGAACACGGTACGGCTCAGCTCGCACATCCCCGCTTTCAGCAGACTTCGAGCGGCGTCCAGGAGGACATCGGCGTACTCGCTCATGGGGCAGGTCGAAAGGAGATGCTGGAGTACGTCTCGGCACGGCTCCTCCATCACACCACCAACAAAACCGCACGCCGTTGCGTACCGAAACAAAATATCCGGCGGGAAATCCAGAACGCTATCCATGTTCAGGCAGGCACACGCAAACCGAACGAATTCTACTGTTTCCTGAAATCGTCCAAGTTCGTTGAGCAGCTCCGTGTAGACGTTGAGGAGCGTGAGGAACGCCTGACGCTTCTCTGGTCGTCGAAGCTCCGCGGCAGCTGCCTCAGACAACTCGGCACTGGAAAGGAAGGATGCACTTTCCTTGCTCTTGTTGTTGCACTTGTTGTTGTTGTTGCCTTCTGGCTCGTCCTCAAAGCACACCCGTCGTCGGCTCGGAGGGGTGTGGGGCTCCTCCTTTCCCCCCGCCGCCGCGGCCGGGCTGAGAGGAGGAGCAAGACGAGACGTATCGCCTACGAGAGCCCAGCGGGTGCTCCCAAACTGCCCGGGAATGGAACCTGGCGACGCTCTTGCACCGGAATGGTCGAGCAGCCCATCCCCGGCTCCAGTGCCCGCCGCTCCATTCTCTGCCGGCACGGTCGTCATTGAAGGATCGACGCGCTGCACTCCGAAATATCGCAGGCTGGCGTCGATCAGCCGCTCCAGAGCGTGCCACTTATCCAACTGGAAGTAGAGCCCTGCGAGTTGAGCGAAGACCTCGAAGTCGCTGCAATTACTGCTCTCCCAGAGCGGGACGAGTACCGTCATAGCCCGGCGTATCTCTCCGAGGCCCACCAGTAGGTCGGCGAGCTGGAGCTGCAGCGTGCGATACCGCTCCTTGTCACTCTTTTCGAGGCTTGAGAGGCGCTGCAGGCACACCACCGATTTGTAGAACAGCTGCTGGTGCAGGAATTCATGGAGCAGCTCCTCCCACAGTACTCGATCCCGGGAAAGGAAGGCCTGCAGCAAACGAAAGTCGCTCGCCCGCTCAAACTGCCCGCGGGACTCCGCAATGACGCCCAACAGGGCGAAAAGGTGAGGGGTGGGCCGAATCGACAGCGCCTTGGTCGCGTGGTGCTCCGCGGCGGGGTAGTCCCCCGACAAGAACGACTCCTGCGCCTTCTCAATCTGCTGCTCGAACAGGCGATGGAGCTTGGGAGACGCGAAGTTCTTGGCTGTGATCCGGCGGGTCATCTTCTGTGGGCCCACGCGGGCGTCCCAACCGGCTCCCGCTTCTTCTGCTGCCCCCGAGCCGCCCTTGTTCCTCCCATACTTTCTCTTCTGCGTCGTGGAAGGGGTGTCATATCCCCTCGTCTCATCAGCGGCGGTGTCACTCATGCCAAAGTAGGAATCGAGTCGGCGTTGTGCGCTGCTGGAGATTCCCATGGGGCCTCCGCGTTGGCTGCCGCGGCCACGCCCACGCCCACGCCCACGCCCGCGCCCGCGCCGTGGTTGGTGCTCCTCATCCTCGCTACTGCTGCGGAGGCTACTGCTGAGGCTGCTGCCAGAATCAATCGAGCTGCTCATGCTGGTCACGCTGGAGGAATCAGAGGAGGTAGAGGAGGAGGAGGGTTCCCGCGATCGCTTGGTGCCAGCACGCTCTCTCAGGCCGCGGTTGTGGGTCCCACCAGCACCCCCGTTGCCGTCTCGCCTGGTAGTACCTCGGTGGGGTAACGCATTCTCTTCCTCTTTAACACGCTTGCCCATCGTTGTTGTTTGTCCGTTGTTGTTGCTGCTTTGTATCTTGCTTGATTTACCTCTCTAGATGCTATGAGCCTTAATATTTAGCCTTATAATTGCTCTGATGCCGAGAATGCTCCCTTTTATATGTGTGTGTGTGTGTGTGTGTGTGTGTGTGTGTGCTTTCTAAATCTCTCTTCCTCCCCTCCTGTTTCGGATTTATTTCTCGCCGCCGCCCCGCCCCGAATGAATCGAATAGACGACGAAAAGAAAAGAAAAAAAAAGAGGAAACAAAAGTGAAGTGGGCTCTAAATAATATAATTGAAATAAATTTTAAATAAATACATAAATGTATTTCACTCCCACTTCTGTGGCAGCGGGATCGTTGCTGGTAGTACAAGAAGCTTTCTACTTGAACAAATTTATAAACATAAACCAAGAGAAGAAGACGAGAGAAATCACCAACTGGATACAGGTACATGTATTCAACGAAAAGCCTTTTCTTTTCTCTTCTTTTGATGTGTATCCCACAACAGGGTTCACAAAAGCAAAAAAAATATATAACCCTCTATGAGAGGTGATGTGGGGGAAAATCGGTTTCTTATGTTTGATTCCAAATCGTCCATCTTCCCCTCATACCCACACATTGTGGGTGAGAGAGGGAGTGCAAAGAAGGCACCGTGTTACACATTACAAGTTGTTTGTATGCCTCATTACTGCTGGTACCTGTGCTGTGTTGTTGTTCGCCCTACCTTCTCTCTTCCTTCCCCTTTACTTCGTGGAGTCTGTGACTTCCTCCGGTACGAAGAGGAAGAGAGAAGGAGGATATCCGACACACACTCTCTCTCTCTTCCCCACCGCGAATGGGGGATCAAGACGATTGCTTAATACAATAATATTTAGTTCGTGGAAGCCTAGATGTTCGTCTCTTTCTCTCTCTCGCTCGTTCGCTCGCCCTGTCCCACTTCTTCTCAATAGTGCAGTATGTCTGTTCTTTATATATTTTTTTACGTAAAAAAAAAGGTATACACTTACTGAGATCCTGGCTTGGCAAAGAACTGTAGGAGGATCACGGCGAAGATGAACAGGCCGGCCATGACCAGCACGCGGCTGGGCTCCACCGTAAAGCCCACGGGCTCTAGGTCGTTCACGCCGGAGCGCGGGGCGGTGGGGTTGCCCAAACGTTTCTTCATCATCTTCATCTTTGTAGTTGTAGATAGGTGGTGATTAGGATCAATAATATGATATTATGATATTATGATATTATGATATTATTAATAATAATAATATAATAATAATATCAACCCGCAAGCGGAAAGCTCTTCTTCTTATGGGGAACAAGAAAGAAGAGACAACAACGCACAAAATTGAATAAGAAGAAGAAGAAGAAGAAAAAAAAGACAGAGAGAAAAGTAAGAAGAATCGATCGGCAGGCAGGCAGGCAGAGAGAGCGAGAGCGAGAGAATACAAGTAGAATGCTGTAGGCGGGAGAGAGCTCTCCCCCCCACACACACACACACACACTCCGCCTCAAAGGTTATAGATGCAGCAGGCACCTCTCTATATGCATTGTCGTTTGCTCTTTTTTTTTTCCTTTTTTTTTTTTTTTTGAGAGGAAGAAGTGGCGCCGTTGTTTCAAATATATATATATATATATTTGTTTGTTTGTGTGGTGGATATGATTCTTAGTGTACAGTGTGCATTTCTCGGTGCGCCCCCTCCATCGCGATCCGCAGTCTCGTGCGCTCCGCCGCGACTTGCATCAGCTGCCGCTCCTTCTCCATCAGTGCCCGCAGTAACTCGGTGCAGCAGAGACACTGGCGCAGCAGGGGTACTGGGTGTTCCACCTCGCCTTCATCCCCGTCTCTCTCGGTTTCTCCAGAGTTGCTGCAGGGGCTAGTCATGCCGGGGCTGGGGCTGCTGCGCTGCGTGGCGAGAGCCGGTCCACCGCTGGTCAGTTGCGAGTGTACAGTGGTCCGAGTGGCAGCTGAAGAAGAGGGAAGATATGGCTGCTGCTGCTGCTGGTGCTGCTGGTGGTTGGCCATGGAGGCTTGAACAGAGGGGGAGCGATGCCCTTTTATGACACGTTTGCCCTTCTTTTTGTTGTTGCTGGCGGAGGCGGAGGCGGAGGCGGAGGCGGAGGCGGGGCTCTGTAGGTGGCGGACCTTGTTTTCCTCTAGGAGAGTAGACGATGGCGGAGGCGGGGGAGAGGGGAGGGGAGAAGGACGAGGAGGTGAGGCTACGATCATGACGAGCTCCTTCTTCTTCTGCTTCTTCTGCTGCTTCTTGACTTTTTTCTTGTTGCTCTTGTTGTGTCTCCTGCTGTTGTGGTTGGTTCGTAGAGAGCAAGTCGGTAGCAGACAAGATTTCCGTCCGTCGCGCCCCTGTGTTGGCTCTCTCCTGTCTGTGAGGGGGGGAGTGCTCGCCGGCAACGACAATCCTTCGATCCCACCCCTCCTCCTCCTCCTCCTCCTCCTCCTCCTCCTCCCCATCATCGGCGGCGCTGCAGGAGAAGACGAGCTGCGTGGCGGGGGCGGGGGGGTGTGGTGTGGGAGGGGGCAGCCACGGCGTCCCCTCCGCCTTAGACGTGAGGGAGTCGCAGCGCTCCGACAAGAGCCGCACGTGCTCCTGGAGGTACTGCAGCTGCTCCTGTGCCAGGCGGAGCTCCTGTTTGGTATCGCGATGCGCCGCTCGCTCTTGCTGAAGGGCATCCTGCAGGGAAGCAGCCCCCCCCCCTCCTCCTCCTCCTCCTCCGCCTCTTCCTCCTCTTCCATCACCCTCACCTCCATAGAGGCCTCGTCGTGGGTCCCGCTGCTCCCCTCCCGACGGTTGTGCGACAACGATGAAGCAAAAGAATTACGAGAAGAGCGCCTGCCAGCACCCGCAGCACCCGTGGGCTCCCCTGCTGTGTGGCTCCTCTTCCCACCGCTGCCATCGTCCTCCACGCCCCGTCCATCAACGCTGCTGCGCGCCCTAGTGGAACTCCCGGAGTGCCGCGCAGCTTTCCTCCAGCGCTGTGGTGAGGAGGAGCAGGAGGAGGAGGAGGAGGACGAGGCCTCCGTGCACTGTATTTCTTCTGTGGTCCCACTCTCGATACGGCGACATATATCGTCCTTGTCCGGTAGTGGAGTGGAATAGTCCTCCTCCTCCTCCTTCTTATCCTTATCCTCCCCGTCGAGCCCCTCTCGGCCCTGCGACTGCGGCTCCTCCGCTCCTAGCCTCGTTTCAGCGCTCGGTTTCTTTGGTGTGCCCTGCTCCACCATCTCTGCCTCTGTCCGCGGGGGAGATGGCGCCTCGGTGCCACCGGTGCCGGCGCCGGCGTCTGCAGCAGAGCAGGCGACACGCGTCCTGAAAGACATATTTTCGTGGGGGTTTGGCGCTCCCGCCGGGCGGGCGGCGGCCATCAATGGGCGCGATAGCTCCGTCTTGAAGATTGTTGTTGGTTCCTGAGACGGCGGCGGCAGCGACGATGCCATAGACATGCCAGCGGAGCGGGTAGCTGGTGGGGAGGCAGTCGACTGCCGCACCATGTATTCGTGCAGGCGAAGCACTTCTCCGTCCTGCCCGCTGTGGTCCGCCTGGCGATACGATAGCGAAGGAAAAGATGAGTATTCTATGGGTCCTCGTCCCTCTTCGTGAGGAGGAGGCTGCAGGTTGTCGTGGTACGCATACGTTACTCTCGGCTGCTCCAGGGAGTCGGTGGGGTCCCACGAGTCATCTGTTTGTGGCGGAAGTTGCTGCCCTGCTGCGGTGCCGGCCGCATCGCTCTGGAACCGCTTCCCTGGCACTCTCTCCCCGCCCTACATCACGTCTTCCGTGTTGTTCCTCCTCCTCCTTATCATCATCACCATCATCATCGTCATCGTCATCGTCCAGGCGGATCACTCGAATCCCTTCGTCGAAGTCGTCGTCGTCCCCATCCTCTGCTGCGTTTGGGAACCGCTGCTCCCGATGTTTCCGTCTCGAGTGCCACCCACCTGGCAGCGCTGCTGCTGATTCTGGTTGTGGTGTTGGTGTTTGTCTGGCGCCGCCGTCGCGGCTCGCCACCGCGGCCTCTCTCTGCTCCCTCAAGGCCTCTCTGCCCAGGCGAAGCACTTCGTGGCCACCCGAATCTTCCAGAGATGGTGCAGCCCGCTCCCTCGCAATGGGCGACGACACCTCCTCGTACGCCTGCTGCTGTCGCATCCGAGGGGAGTAGCGCAGGTGAAGGCTGGTGGTCCGCTGGCGCGGGTGGAGGTGCTGCTGCTGGGCTGTGCCCCACCAGGACGGGC
The DNA here is from genome assembly GCA_010157825.1 of Vickermania ingenoplastis. Taxonomy (NCBI): domain Eukaryota; phylum Euglenozoa; class Kinetoplastea; order Trypanosomatida; family Trypanosomatidae; genus Vickermania; species Vickermania ingenoplastis. Next base: position 367,092 of record VFSE01000283.1, on the reverse strand, counting down.
GGAGGAAGGAGCTAGAGCCGAGGCAGAGGCTCTCCGTGTGGCCGAGGGAGGCGGGGGAGAACGAAAAGGAGAAGATCTCGAGATCGACGCTCTGGCTGCGGCTGCGGCTGCGGCTGCGGCTGCGGCTGGTGTCGCTTGGAACAGAAACGACGAGGAGGTGTCCTGCGGTGCCGCGCTGCCCGTTGTGCCCGCCCCTGTCGCGGGCGCCGTCATCGTCCTCGCCGCGTTGGCCCCGTCTACTTCATTCTCGTCATCGGCCCACTCCCCCACTGCGTCCGGCTCCGTCACAAGAGCACTCGCTCCCTCCCGCTCGGCTCTACTTAGGTGATCCGCCGTCTCCTTCGCGGCCAGGGCTGCCTGCTGCTGCCACCACAGCTTCTCCTTCTGCGCCGCTTCCAGCGCCTTGACGAGCGCACGGTGCTCCCGCTGCATGGAGATGTACTGTACAATGGACCTCTGGCTGTGCAGGCAGGCGCTCTCTGGGCAGCACACAAACACCATGGGCTCCTTCTCCCCTGCACCTTGTGCGGCTTCCGAAGGGAGGGAGGGCCGACCTCCTGTGGAAGGCAGCAGCGAGGCAGTTCCTCCTCCTCCTCCTCCTACTGCTGCTGCTGGTGGTGGTGGTGGTTGCCAGCCTCCTCGCCCCCTTCCTCGACCTCTGCCAGGGCTGCGCTGCGACGAGGTCGACCTCCCTGCGGGTCTGCTGCCGCTGCGCTGGCTGGACGGAGAAGGCCGCGACAACTCGGCTGCGGTGGCGCCATCTCCAGCGGTGCAGCAATGTGGTGCTGGCGTCTGCCCTCTTTCCCGAGCTAATGTGTTTGCACCTGCCACAGTGCTGCTGGTGGCTGCGGTGTAGGCGTTATTCACCGTGGGGCCTTCACGATACCCAGGTCCTGGGAGGGGTCCCGTGGCGGAGATCCGCGTATGATGACTCGGGAGACGAGCAGCTGCGCCTCTTCTCGCGGCAGGGCTGGTCATCACGGGCGACGGGGTGGGGACGACGGCGGTAGTACAGGGGTGTGGCCCCCGTCTCTGTTGGCACATGGGGCTCACTACAGGAACTGCTACGCCACTACCACCACCACCCCTTGCTGGTGTTGATGATGATGATGCTGCAGAGGGTAGTGGCGAATGAGTGTCGGCAAGTGGCTGGGCGAGGTGGGCATCTGCCTCTCCCTCTCGCCGGATCCTCATCTCTCTATCCCGAGGCGGACTACTACAACGTTTGGCTGGCGTGGTGTGGGTGGAGGAGCTGCCCAGCTCCCTATCCGAGGTAGACGAAGGGAAGCCAGAGATAACTGGGACCCCAAGGCTATGACGACGATGCGGCCTATTACTAGGCCCAGCGCTGCTAGGTGCGGCACGCATTGGTCGAGGCTCTCGCATTGGTCCCCACAGGTTTTTGGCCATATCCCGCGGCGGTGTCGTCAGCCCTCGGACTTCTTCTACTCCCGCTGGTGCGTCTACTCCGGTGTGCTGCGCAAGGGACGGATTCATTTTGTGTTGTGTGTGTGTGTGTGGAGGCCCCTGATGGATGGATAAGAACTACCTTTTTTAAAATTAAAGAAGCAAAAAGAAAAAAAAAGCTACGCCCTCACACACTTGACTTCAACCTCCCACCTTTAATGGACCAAATCCAACGGGAGGGGAAGGGGATTTGAAGGGAGACGAAAGAAAGAAAAGTACAACGAAAGCAACGCCTCTCCGCGAGACTGCAGCGAGAGCGCTCTGAGCCCCTATACAACACGCTCTAAGAAAGATAAGCGTACAGAGACGAGATAGGCAATAAGAGAGAGAGAGAGAGAGAGAGAAGTGTGCAGAAAGTGTTTCAGGACAGCGACCCGCCCGACTCGACACCCGCCCGGCCGGCCCCTCGACGCCAGCCTCCTATGGTCATCTGGGGTGATGCCCCTCTTATATATAGGGGATGGTACCGGTGAAAGATATATATCATATATTATCTCCCTTCATTCTGTTGGCTATTGGTGTTGGTGTTGGTGTTCTCTCGTGTGTGTGTGTGAGATCATGAATAAAAGTAAAAATTCTTATCCTTGTGATGGTCCACCTCCTTTCTTTCTTCCTTTTTTTTTTTTATGTACTCCTCCATCGTACCGCGAAAGAGGAGCAACTAGTCGGGGTGGAGGAGGACGAAATAAATTTGAATGAAAGATTTAGAAAGAGAACCTATATAGAAGATATCGTCAACGAGATAGAGGAGATAGAGGAGAGGGAGAGGGAGCCTTCATCAGCCCCACTACCCGCTACATACGGCCCTCAGGCGAGCCGTTTACCTGCACGGGTATTATCGATCGTAGTGGTCCGGCAGCCGGAGCCACTTCATCCCCTTTTTTGGTTCCCCCGCGGAGACGTTTGTCTTTCGAAATCGAGCCACTGGGCACTCCTCCTCCACCCTCTTCCCGAGAGCCTCAATCTGCTGCTGCGTCGCGCTGGGGGCGTCGACCATCACCTCCACCGAGCCGTTGGGCTTGTTGATGAAGCGGATGTCCTTCATGTCGATCCCCTCCTGCCGAGCGATATCCCACGCGTGGGAGGTGCTGCACCATTCCAGCGCCTTGCTAAAGAAACCTCCGAGGGGGCCGCCCCCGCCCGCCATGCGCTCCCCAAGGCCCTGAAGGGGGTTGAAGCGGGATGGTCCGCTGCCACCACCCTTGAAGAAGCTCCCGCCCGCACTTCCACCACTCCCGAAACTAAACATACCAACAAACCGTCGGGAAAGTGTTCGGCGAAGCATAACGCAATAATAAAAGGTCGAAGAGGTTATCTCTCTCTGAGTGTGAGACGGACCTGTCGCCTCGTTTGGTGTTCCACGCTTTTCTGGCCGCGTAAAAGGATATCAATGGTGTCTGTTGTTTGCTGTTACTCCTTCGTCTAGACAAAGAGAGAGAGAGAGAGAGAGAAACGGCTACTGTATTGTTTAAATTAACAGCACTGCGGAGCAACGTCTAGCAATGAGAGTCCTTATACTTTGATATTTTAACTTTTCTTTTGATCCCTATACACGCACACACACACACACACACTCGTCGCATTCCATAAATGTAACTATATATAACTATATATAGTTATATATAGTTATATATACGTCTCCTCCTGTGAGAAAGTGACGGCAATTAATTATCGTTATATTTATTTATATTGAAAGGGGAAGCGGAGAGGAAAGAGATTCGTAGTTCGGGCAGCCCGCGAGGCGTGAGCGCCTTGTGCGGTCAGACCTCCCACCGTAATCCATAGCGGCAACGTTAACAGTAAATGAGTAATGCATCAAGTACATAGCTCGGGGGGAGGTACAGTATGTCTTCTTTAACATACACACATATATATAAATATATACAGTCTCTAAACTGAAAAAGAAAAACAATTTCATACAACAAAAAAAAAAAACGAAAAGTGATAAACATGAACAAAGACATATATCGAAGACGGGGGGGTCCTCCCAGTTGTCTTCCACTTGCTTTCTCCTGCTGTAACGTGGCGCGTCGCCCTTAGGGCACCCCCTTCCACAGACCTCCTTCGCCTACCGGCTGCCCTAGCGTCTCCGACTCCAACTCCTCCTCGTGCCTCTTCTCATCCGTCAGGCGCCAGTCCTCGTGCTGCAGAGTCTTCGCGGCAGAGTGCAGGTGCTGCCCCCGCCCACGAGGCGCCGTGTACCGCAGCCAGTCCGCAATCACCTCGTGGCGAGCGTGCTCCACCTCCCGCAGATGGGGCAGCACGTTGTCCACGTAGCTCCCAGCGAAGGAGTTCGCAAGGGAGCGGTACTCCTCCGCCACAGACTGGCGGTCTTCCACGGCAGCAGCCGCGGCAACACGCTCCTGTTCACCCGCCTCCATGGCCAGACGATCTTCCTCTGTGGGTTCAATTTTGTACGCCCACGTTCGGTAGATGGAGTACGCCATGGGGATGACGCTAAGAAAAAAAACAAAGTAGTGGTTGAAAGGGAAGACATGGTGCCCTGTGATGGACCAGGCAAATACAGGAGCCACGACGAATGGGACCGCTCCTCGCACCATGCTGGCCAGCGACTGCGTGATCCCGTACGCCGAGCCAAGAGAACCGGGTGGAGCCGCCTTGGCCGTGAGAATGCCAACCACATCGTACAGCGCTGCGAACACGACGTCGCGAATCGAGCCCAGCACAAATAGAAACCAATAGGCGACCCGATCGCTCATGAGTGCAGCATACGGGAACAGAATACAGCAAACAATACAGATTGCCATGCCGCCCTGCCACATCAAAGCGCTGTTGTTCAGTCCGTTGTACACCGTCGAGAAGAAGAAGGTCGAGAGGAAGGTGGGGACCGCGAAGAGCAGCATGAGCCCGCCCACCGCATCGGCAAACATGGCCAGGCCACCAACATCTTTGGGGGCGATGGCCCAGAGGGGCATGATTTCCCCAAAGCACATATCACTGGCGGAGATACACATGTAGAGGATGCTGATCGTGGACAGGTAGGGATCCTTCAGGGCTTTCATGAAGGTCAGCTCGCCCGCTTTCCCGGCAACGCCCTCTCCAGCGGTGTTGGCGTTCCCCAGTGCGTCATTATCGTCTTCCTCGTCGAAGCGCTCCTGTGGGGCTTGTTCCGCCGTGGCCTCCAGGTCCACCATAGTCGTCTCCTTGGGGTGAAGGCGGTTGAGCAGCCAGCCCACAACCGGCACCGTGCGCAGCGAGCCCGTCCGGTGCTTGTTCGTTTCGGGGAGCATCGCGAGGCACATGCCCAGTGTCACGATTGTGTACATAAAAATGACGAAACTGGAAAGGAATGCTGGATTCTCCCCCAGGAAGCTGCCCTCCTTCACGTGCATCCACTGCAGCGATGGGTTATGGAGCGGGTCGTAGAGGAAGCCGCCAACAGCTGGCCCAACGATGCAGCCGACGCACCACATAATACCCCCAAGGGCGAATCCCTTGGCAGCGTTGGTGCTGTCGGTGATATCGGCAAGCACAATCTTCGCAACCAGCGTGTTGCCGTTGAAAATGCCGTGAGTGAAGCGTAGCACACAGCAGACGTAGATGTTGGGGGCCATGCCAAAGAACAGCATCGTCCAAGCAGCTGCGAATAGACCAACGATCAGTGGAATCCTACGGCCGTAGAGATCGCTGAGCCAGCCCCACATCTTAGAGCTCACCACCTGCCCCAGCATGAAGAGGCCGACGAGAACACCGGAAGAGTACCCGGCCGCCTCCACGGAGATGCCCTGCAGGTGCGCGACGTACAGACCAACAAAGGGCAACAGCATCGTGATGCACATAGACTCCGTTAAGAACGCTGCACCGGTAACAATCATCACCTTCTTGTTCAGTGGCGTGGGCTTCGGTTTCTCCTGGGACGGTGCGGCCGCATTCCCTCCAGACGGTGTTCCAGGCTCTGACATCTTGAAGCACACGTCACAGCGGCGTGAGAGGACAAACTATGCAGGGGAATGAGAATGAAGTCTATTGTCTATTAATACAGAAACTTTGCTTTTTCTTTTCGTTTCTTTTCTTTTTTTTTTTTTTAGATAGGAAGCCTTTCGACGCGGTAATAGGAGATGTTGTCAACAATTTTTTCTATTTTCTTTATTTATCTTTCCTAACCGTTGTTCTTCTTGGATAAAAAAGCAAAGCCGTTTATTATTTTTTTTTGTTAACTTTTTTTCCAAAAACAAAAATAGATTTTAAGAAGAAAAAAAAAACGATGTAATATACATAGGCGAAATGCACAAGACAAATGTACAAGAGGAGAAGAGGCATATGAAAAAAGAGGCAAGTTCTTCTAAAAATAAATGTAAACATACACTGAGAGCAGAGGCAGAGGTCCACTGCCCATACAGCACATTCTTTCTTTTGTTGTTGTTGTTCTTTTTTAAACGAAGGGGATTAAGGAGTGTAAATACTTACCCAAGACAAAAAAAAAAAATAATAATAATAATAATAATAGTAATAATAATCATAATAATGACATTAATGATAAAAGAAACCCGTGTAATATCTCTCCCCAACGATATATATATATATATATCACTTTCCCTTCGCTCTGTTGATGGTGCTGCTTGTTTAACACTTCTTTCTTTCTTATTGTTTTTCTCTTAACTATTATTTGGAATGGGCGTCTTCCTCTGTTCCACTCGGAAAGAAAGCGAAAAGAGAGTGAAGCCAAATGAGCAACGCGGAAAAGAATAGTCGATTACGGAAGGGTGAGAGGGAGGGAGAGGGGGGAGTTAAGTATTGTGTATCTTTTTATTTATTTATTATTATTATTACGGTTGAGGGGGGAGAGAACCATTCACAGCGAATAGATGTATGCGTCCATCTGATCTCAAGAAGGAAATAGTTGTTTGCAGCGTCTCACTCCCCATATTCGATCCTCTCGTGGTAGAGATAGATAAAGATCTTAATATAGAGATGGATGGCTCTCCTCGACATACTTGTTCTTTGTTTAGTCTGTTGTTGTTGTTGTTGTTCCTTTGTGTTTCATTCCATTTCTGAAACGTAAAAGTCACAAGGGGAAAGAACGAAAAGGAAGAGAGTGGAATGGTTATCATAATAATAATAATAATAATAATAATAATAATAATAATATCCATTTATTTAAATTTAAATAAAAATAAAAAAAATACCGCCGCCTCTTCCTTTGAATGGGAATGGGGTAGCTGTAACAACAATGCGAAGCAGCGGGACAAGGGGAAGTCGCACAGACAAGACTAGATATACCTATATATATATATAGTGTTCATGCAGTAAGCAAGTAAAGGATCCGTCAGAGCGGCTATGTACCCTCGAAGGGGTATACGATCCTTGTGCTGCTTTTTCTTCCTTCTCCTCGTTTGCTTTGCAGTTGCAGCATCACGATATCCCATGATGGTTGTGTTTTTCTATTCTTTTTTTTCTTTTTCTTTTGTATGTGTGTGTGTGTGTGTATTTTATTTAGATATATAGATAGAGATACGTACTACTCCCTGGTGTGCCGAGAGCGCATCATTTGGTTTGTTGTTTGTTCCTCTCGTACCAAATACAGCATACGGGATGGATATCACCTCAACAAGAGAAGAAAAGAGCGTTACTTCTACATCGAGGCGTCCTGCAGAAGGACTCGTCCCCCCCAGCACACCGCTTTGAAAAAAAAAAAACGAACGGGAACGGGAACGGGAACGGGAACCCTTCTTGATGCTTGTCCACACTATCTGCCATTGTTCTCACACCTTCCGCGGCTGGCCCAGTGGCTCTCCTTCGACCTCATCGTGTTGTACGTCCTCGTCCGTCACTACACGCCAGTCTTCGTGCTGCAGCGCACGCACGGCGAACTCCATGCCCTCATCCAGTCCTCTTGGTGCCGTGTACCGCATCCAATCCGCAATCATAGTGGTGCGTGCGTTCTCCATCTCCTGAAAATGGGGTAGCATATTATCCATGTGGCTCCCAGTAAACGAGTTGACCAGCGAGCGATACTCGTCCATCATCGCCCCGCGTCGGCCCTCCTCCGCCGCCGCCGCGGCTGCCTCCATGGCCAGCATACCTGCCTCAGACCGCTCCAGTGGGTACGCCCAGCTCCGGTAGATGGAGTACACCAACGGGATTCCGCTGAGAAGAAACACAAAGTAGTGGTTGAAGGGGAAGACGTGGTGCCCTGTGATGGACCAGGCAAATACAGGAGCCACGACGAACGGGACCCCGCAGCGGACGATACTGGCCATGGACTGCGTGATACCGTATGCCGCTCCAAGGCAGCCGGGTGGAGCCGACTTGGCAGTCAGAATGTGCACCACATCGTACAGCGCTGAGCACATGACATCGCGAATGGAGCCCAAAATGAGAACGAACCAAAAAGCCGCCCGATCGCTCATGAGGGAGGCCAAGGGGAATAGGACGCTGCTAATGGTGAAGATGACCATGCCGCCCTGCCACATCAAAGCGCTGTTGTTCAGTCCGTTGTACACCGCCGAGAAGAAGAAGGTCGAGAGGAAGGTGGGGACCGCGAAGAGCAGCATGAGCCCGCCCACCGCATCGGCAAACATGGCCAGGCCACCAACATCTTTGGGGGCGATGGCCCAGAGGGGCATGATTTCCCCAAAGCACATATCGCTGGCGGCAATGCACATGTAGAGCACACAGACCGTCGCGATGATCGGATCCTTCAGGGCCTTGGCGAAGGTGAGCGACCCAGGCTTCTCGATCCCATCGCCGGGGCACAGTTTCCAGTGTGGTGCGGACGACGGTTATACAGATCCTCCTCTTCCTCTTCCTCGTCGAAGCGCTCCTGTGGGGCTTGTTCCGCCGTGGCCTCCAGGTCCACCATAGTCGTCTCCTTGGGGTGAAGGCGGTTGAGCAGCCAGCCCACAACCGGCACCGTGCGCAGCGAGCCCGTCCGGTGCTTGTTCGTTTCGGGCATGAGGAATACACACATAGCTAGGTTGACGAGCGTGTAGGCAAAAATGACGAAGCTCGCGAGGAATGCAGGGTTGCGAGCGAGGAAGCTGCCTTCTTTCACGTGCATCCACTGCAGCGCTGGATTGTCAAGAGGGTCGTACAGGAAACCGCCAATGGCTGGCCCAACGATACAGCCCAGGCTCCACGTAAAGCCCACGACTGCAAACCCATGCGCTGCATTGGACTTGTCTGTAATGTCGGCAATCACGATCTTTGCAATGAGCACGTTACCGTTGAAAATGCCGTGAAGCAAACGCATAAAGCAGCAGATGTAGATGTTGGGGGCCATGCCAAAGAACAGCATCGCCCAAGCAGCGGCGAACAGGCCGAACACAAGAGGAATCTTACGACCGTAGAGATCGCTGAGCCAGCCCCACATCTTAGAGCTCACCACCTGCCCCAGCATGAAGAGGCCGACCAGAACACCGGAAGAGTACCCGGCCGCCTCCACGGAGATGCCCTGCAGGTGCGCGACGTACAGACCAACAAAGGGCAACAGCATGGTCGTACAAATAGACTCCGTCAGGAATGTGGCCCCGACGGCGAGCATGAGAAGCTTTGGTAGCGGTGTGGGAGAGGCCTTGCTGTCGACGGTAGGCTCCTCGCCGACAGGGTGCGGACTTACGTCATTCCCGGCAGTATGATCCGGCTCAGCCTCAGCGGCGGTGGACGGCATCCCCAGGGCCTCTTTTCTTTTCCTTAGTGGTTCGGTTTGTTTTTTTTTTTTTTTTTTTTTTGATCGTATCTTTTCGGATTCAAATAATAAACCCTTCTTCGCGATTCAGTGAACAAAATAATAATAATAATAATAATAATAATAAATCAGGACAGGGACCAGATGACTTATGTGTGTGTGCAGGATGGGGGGAGAGAGGGGGTTATTTGTTTTTCTGACTGGAGCAAGGTACGTGTTGAGGAAATGAATGTAAGCCGCCCCTGATCCGTTTACGTCATACAAGAAGGATTGTTTTGTTGTTGTTGCGACGACCAAGATGAGGAAACAGAGCAGATATATAAAAAAAAAAAAGGACGAACAAGAGAGAAGCTTTCATGCTACTGGAAGAACCATAGTTACCCTCCTTTGAACAACAACCACACACCAAGCCGAACGAAAAGGTGTAAGCAAACTTACGCTTCTTTCTTCTTCTTTTTTTTTGTTTGTGCGTATGACTTACGTTTATGTGCATTTAGCATTAGATTGGAGAGCGCTTGTCGCTCACCCACACGCAGTAGAATCATACGGATCACACACTCGTTGTCCTTTTCAGGAAACGACGCCCTAGCACACACACACACACACACACATACACATACACATACGCACGCTTCTCCACACAATCAACCAATTTGTTCTTATAAATAAAGGTTTGATCCCAGTGAGCCATTGGTTTGTGATGGTGGTTAGAGCAGATGTGAGAAGTAATGAATGAAGTACAACACAGAGGAGGAGGGAAAAAAACATTTCCTTTAAAGAAAAAAGAAGAACGAAAAAAAAAAAGACGGCTGCATAGAGCATATAAAAGTGTACAGTGCGTCGGCACACGGTGCAGAGATAAGATAAGAATCCAAGGACTAGTACTAAAAGAGATCGTAGGCAACTCCCTCAATGTGAGGAAGCTCCTGATGGTTTACGTCTTGTCTTTTCTTTTCTATTCGATTCTATTTTGTTTTGTTTTTTTGTTTTGTTTCTTCAAAAGAAAGACAGTCGAATATCATTCTTACTAGAGAGCCCCTGCCGGAGATCCCTTCGAGGCAGCCCCTCCATCGAGGGAGAATCATATGCGATCCGTTTTGAAAATCCGCTCCATTAACCAATATACAGAAGCGGATTCCCAATTGAGAGGTCGAGGGGGAAATGACCCCGAGTTGCACCGAGATAAAACAAAATAATAATAATAATAATAATAATTAATTAATTAATTAATAACTAAGAAAACAAACAATCCCACGAAACAATTCAAAAGAAGGGCAGGCATTACCCCCCGGGAACCACAGAACGACAGAGGGAGTGTGACGTGTCTCTGTGAAAAAAGAAGTCTGAATGGGCCTCTTAGAGTGCCTAGGCCACTCCCTCTTTCCTTAAGGTCTCGCCCAACATTTCTTCAGCTTGGACTCCCTTCAGTCTTTCGTCCTCCTGCTGCAGTCCCCTGGCCACAGTCAAGAGATCTGTGACACGGTGAAGGTGATGGCCGTGGTGGTGGTGGTGGGGATGAGCGTATCCCTCTGGCTGCTCGGGGAGCTGTGCATATAGGTTATCCACCGTCGATGAGCTCATAGCAAAGGAGTTGGCTAAGGAGCGGTAGTCCTCCGCCACAGAGCGCTGCACACTATCCTCATCCTCATCCTCTTCCTCTCCACTGCTACTGTTGTTCTGCCCTTCGGCGCCGCCGCCCTTCTTTGGGTTGCCGTCCTTGTCGAGGCCCCAGGCCGCCAGCTCCTCCTCGGTGCGTTCCAGCCGCTGCCGCAGCGTCACGTAGATGGAATAAAACAGTGGGATAACGCAAATGAAATACACAAAGTAGTGGTTGAAGGGGAAGGCATGATTGCCAGAGATGGACCAGGCAAACAGCGGCGCAGCAATGAACGGCACTATGGTTCGGACGCTGTAAGAGAACGACTGGCTGATGCCGTACACCGACCCCACTGTCCCGGGCGGTGCCGCCCGAGCCGTCTGAAGATGTACTAGGTTGAAGCACGCAGAGCCCACGCAGTTCTTAATGGATCCCATCAACAGAATGTACCAGAAAGCGGCCCCTCTACTGAGGTTCGAGGCGAAGGGCACGAGCACAATACTGGCGATGTACAGTGAAGCAGAGATACGCCACATACGCCGGCAGTTGTTTATTGCCTTATATATCCTGGCAAAGAAGAGATTGGAAGCGAAGGTCGGAATCGCGAAAAGGAGCATCAGCATCCCCACAGAGTCGGAGAACATCCCGAGACCACCAACGTTGACGGAGGCGATAGCCCACAGAGGCATGATCTCGTTGAAGGACATATCCGCTGCTGAGACGCACATGTACAGAATGGTGATGGTGAGAATCACCGGGTCCTTCAGCGCCTTTGTGTACGTCATCGCAGGGGGCTTAGGGGCTGCGGGAGCAGGAGCAGCCGGGGCAGCAATCTCGGCTGTAGGATCATCCACCGAAACGATAGCGACCGCCTTGGGCCGAACCGTGTTCAGCACCCACCCAATCACCGGCACCGTGCGCAGCGACTTGGTTCGGTTCACGTTAGTCTCCGGTAGGACGATGACGCAGAGAAGGAAACTTCCCATTGTGTAGAGGAATACAAACAAGCTCGCGAGGAATGCAGGGTTGTGAGCGAGGAAGCTGCCTTCTTTCACGTGCATCCACTGCAGCGCTGGATTGTCAAGAGGGTCGTAGAGGAAACCGCCAATGGCTGGGCCGATAACGGATCCGACACACCACAAGAGCCCAATGGTAGAGAAACCGAGTGCGGCGTTGGTGCTGTCTGTCACGTCGGAGACGATGATCTTCGCGATGAGCACATTTCCGTTAAAAACACCGTGCATGAAGCGCAACAGGCAGCAGACGTAGATGTTGGGGGCCATGCCAAAGAACAGCATCGCGATGGCCCCTGCGAAAAGTCCTAGGGTGAGAGGGATCTTCCGGCCGTAGACATCGCTGACCCACCCCCACAGCTTGGAGCTAATCACCTGCCCCAACATAAAGAGCCCGACCAGGATGCCAGAGAAGTACCCCGCCTTCTCCACCGAAATGCCCTGTAGGTGAGCAACGAATAGCCCCACAAAAGGCAGTAGGACACTGTTGCAGATGGATTCCGTTAGGAACGTCGCCGAGCAGGCCAAAATCTTAAGTTTGGGTAACGGGGTAGCTTTCACCTTGGCTTTGACGGCCCCTCCACCAACTCCCGCGCTTTCCTCCTCGCTGCGCCCCGGCGCATTTTGTCGAGCCATGGATTACAAGCAAAACAACCGTCTTGGTACTCTTCTTCTGAACAACTACTTGCAAATACGAGTTGGGGGTGATCCGCACAACAAAAAGAAAAAAAGAAAGAGAGGGAGAGGGAGGAAGACAGAGTGGCACTGCTGCAGACACACTTGCCCTTTAAAATGTCCATCCTAGAGAGCGTTACAGACCACCTTCTATTCGGTTGCTCCACCCCGGGAGGAGGTGCTCCACTGAATCTCAATAGCATAATTTGCCCTAGGCGGGGCAGAGGCATTCGCAGATGTTTATTCTTCTTATGCCGAAATGCACCGTGTTGCAACAGCAACCTGCCCGAGATATCCTCACGCCCTGTGAGATAAAAAAGAAACAAAAACAAACACTGGACAAGCTCATAATGGATCCATATAAGTCTTCGTAAGGAACCCTCGTACCTATTAGCCAGGTTGTTCACGTCTTCGAACGGGAGACGAGCATATCCTGCAGCAGCAATAGAGAGGGAGGGGGGGGGGGCGGGGGGAGGTTGAGCAGCGCCGGCAGGGGTAGAGGATATCATCCTGCCCGGTGCGCCTTCTACTGTATGAATTATTGTTCCATCGCCTTCTCCTCCTCCGCCTCGATCGGCTCATCGCACGCCAGGCGCCAGTCCTCGTGCTGAAGAGCCATAGCGGAGAGCTGGAGATTATCTTGGCCTGCACAGCCCTCCCTGTCTTCTTCGTCGCCACCCCCGCTCCTGCTGGCTTCCTCCACCTCCACGACGCCCTGAATGGAGTTCCCCTCCTCCAGGCCCCAGGCCGCCAGCTCCTCTGGAGTGCGTTCGATACGCCCACGCAAGGCGAGAAACACGGCGTAGAAGAGCGGTAGAACACTCAGAAAAAAGGTGAAGTAGTGGTTGAACGGGAAGGTGTGACCCCGGAGATGGACCAGGCGAAGAGAGGGGCTACAATAAAGGGTACGACGCAGCGAACAGACATGGCCATGGACTGGCTGATCCCGTACACCGATCCCACCGTGCCGGGCGGGGCGGCCCGGGCCGTCAGAATGTGCACTAGGTTAAAGCCAGCGGAGGTGCTGCAGTTTTTCGCTGACCCCATCAACAATACAAAGCAAAAGGCCAGTCCTTTGGTAAAGTTCGACGCCACAGGAATGAGGGCGATGGAGACCACCCCGAGCCAGGCGCTCAGGCGGAACATACGGCAGCTGTCGTTCATCGCCTTGTATATCTTCGGGAAGAAGAGGTTCGACACAAACGTCGGGATTGAAAAGAGCAGAAGGAGCGTCCCAACAGCGTCGGAGAAGAGGCCGAGCCCGCCCACCTCTGTAGAAGCGATGGCCCACAGGGGAAGGATCTCGCCCACGCCCATATCCGCCCCAGAAATACACATGTATATCACAGTGACCGTACGTAGCACCGGGTCCTTCAGCGCCTTTGCGTACGTCATCGCAGGGGCTTAGGGGCTGCGGGGGTCTCGTTCTCTGCAGTAGTCGTGTCGGTCACCGTCACGATGGTCACCGCCTTGGGCCGCACCGCATTCAGCACCCACCCGATCACCGGCACGTTCCGGATCGACTTGGTGCGGTGTAGATTCGTCTCGGGCAGCACGATCAGGCACACCAAGAAGGTGGCCATGGCGTAGACAAAAACAAACAAGATTGGCAGAAGCGCCGGTTTCCTACCAATATAGCTGTCGGGCGGCACGTGGAGCCAGCGCAGCGACGGGTTTGTGGCAGGGTCGTACAGGAACCCGCCCACCGCAGGGCCAATAACGGATCCGACACACCAGAGAAGACCGACCATGGAGAAGCCGAGCGCGGCGTTGGTGCTGTCCGTGATATCTGATATGATGATCTTCGCAATCAGCACGTTCCCATTGAAGAAACCGTGGATGAAGCGCATGATGCAGCAGACGTAGATGTTGTCTGTAATACTAAAGAGTAGCATGGCGCAGGCCCCAGCGAATAGACCTAACGTCAGCGGAAGTTTACGGCCGTAGACATCACTTAGCCAGCCCCACAGCTTCGCGCTGATCACCTGTCCCAGCACAAATAGACCAACCAGGACGCCGGTGAAGTAGCCCGCATCTTCGACAGAGATGTTCTGCAGGTGCGCCACGTAGAGCCCCACAAAGGGGAACAGCATGGTGATACAGATAGACTCCGTCAGCAGCGTCATGCACACGGCCACCATCTTGAATTTTGGGAGCGGGGTGGCCTTCACCTTCGCCTTAACAGTGCCGTCCTCCACCCCGTGTTCCTGGTCCTCCGCAGGGCTAGCCTGTACATCCTCTCGGGACATCCCAGAGGAAAATATTAAAATGTTAAAATGTTCTCTGCGCAGTGTATACAGAGCGAGAGCGTTTGCGAACCTGTCGGGTGTTGTTTCTGTGCGCTGTTTTTTTGTTTGTTTGTTTGTTTGTTTTTCAATGTGTAGAAGTGGAAAAGAGGCGAGTTCCTTGTTGCGTTGTCTTCCTCTCTCTCTCTCTCTCACAGTGAAGCACGCAGCCCAACGCCATCACAGTCATACCATATTCCCATAGGAAAGGCGCGGAGGCAGAAGAAAACGAGGGGGAAAGAAAAAGAAAAAAAAAAACAGGTAGAGCCGGCAGCGTGAGCTGATCAGTAAACCAAAGCAACACCCAGTATCAAACAAACCAAAAAAAAAAGGTGGCATGGATCGGTTGTTTAGAAAACAATATCTTACGAGGGAAGTGGGGGGCGAGATGCGCATACACTTCCCACAAACCCTTGAAGGGGTTCCATCGCCTTACGGTCTTACAGTCTTCCTGTATCGTATACTAGGCCACCTGCTCGTCCTCCTCCTCCTCGATCCGCTCGTCGCACGTCAGGCGCCAGTCCTCGTGCTGCAGCGTCTTCGCAGCGGAGTGCAGGCGCTGCCCCCGCCCACGCGGTGCCGTCCGGCGGATCCAGTCCGCCACCTGGCCCTGCCGCTCGTTCTCCGCCTCCAGCACAGGGAGATTCGCCATCATCATGTCCGACTGGCTGTGACCAAAGGAGCCGGCAAGCGAGCGGTAGTCCTCCGCCACAGAGCGCTGCGTGCTCCTCCCATCCTCATCCTCATCCTCATCGTCCTGGTCGCTGCTCTCGCTGCAGATATCTCTGGTCTCCTCTCTCTCCTTAACCGTCACCCAGGCCGCCAACTCCTCCTCGGTGCGCTCCAGCCGCTGCCGCAGCGTCACGTAGATAGAATAAAAAAGTGGGATAACACTGATGAAAAACACAAAGTAGTGGTTGAAGGGGAAGGCATGGTGTCCAGAGATGGACCAGGCAAACAGCGGAGCAGCAATGAACGGCACTATGGTTCGGACGACGACCGCCATGGACTGGCTGATCCCATACACCGATCCCACCGTGCCGGGCGGTGCTGCCCGGGCCGTTTCCAAGTGTACGAGGTTGTAGCACACCGAGCTCGCGGAGTTCTTCAGAGATCCGAACACCAGCACGTACCAAAAGGCCCCAGAGGTGCCAGCCAGCACGGCAAATGGAAGCAGGATAATAATAATGATGTACGCTCCTGCGAACAGACGCCACACCAACCCACTGTTCTGGAGCTTTCTGCAAATTTGGGGGAAGAAGAGGTTCGAGGCGAAGGTAGGGACGGCGAAGAAGATCATTAAGACCCCCATGGCGTCAGAGAACATCCCGAGCCCGCCCACCTCTGTAGAAGCGATGGCCCATAGGGGAAGGATTTCACCAGTGGCCATGTCGGTGCAGGCGATACACATGTACAGAATGGTAATGGATCGTATCACCGGGTCCTTCAGCGCCTTTGCGTACGTCATCGCAGGGGGCTTAGGGGCTTCGGGGGTCTCGTTCTCTGCAGTAGTCGTGTCAGTCACCGTCACGATGGTCACCGCCTTGGGCCGCACCGCATTCAGCACCCACCCGATCACCGGCACGTTCCGGATCGACTTGGTGCGGTGTAGATTCGTCTCGGGCAGAATGACGACACAGAAAACAAAACTTATAAGGCTGTAAATGCAGACAAATAAGCTGGGCAAGAAGGCAGGGTTACGACCCATATAGCTGTCAGGCTGCACGTGCATCCACTGCAAGGCCGGGTTAATAGAAGGGTCGTAGAGGAACCCGCCAATAGCCGGGCCAAATACAGATCCGATACAGAATAGAAGACCGACCATGGAGAAGCCGAGCGCAGCGTTGGTGCTGTCCGTGATATCTGATATGATAACTTTAGCGATCAGCACGTTCCCATTGAAGAAACCGTGGAGAAAACGCATCACACAGCAGACGTAGATGTTGGGGGCCATGCCAAAGAAGAGCATCGTCCAGGCCCCGGCGAACAGGCCCATCGTTAGTGGACCTTTGCGGCCGTACGTGTCGCTCAGCCAACCCCATAACTTGGAGCTGATCATCTGCCCCAGCATGAAGAGGCCGATGAGGATGCCAGAGAAGTACCCTGCTGCCTCCACGGAAATATCTTGTAGATGTGCGACGTAGAGACCAACGAACGGAAGGAGCATACTGCCGCAGATGGCCTCCGTTAGCAGTGTAGCAGTGATGGCCAGCATCTTCATCTTGGGCAGCGGAGTGGCCTTCACCTTTGCCTTTGGTGCTCCTTCAGGTGGGGCGGCGCCACCTCCTTCTGAGCTACGGGAAACAGACCTCGGCATCAGTAGACGATCTGTTTCGTTCTAGTGTATCGATGAAGGGGGGACGATCGATGCGTTGCGACAGGAGGAGGACGGGGCACCAGCAGCAACAACAGGTATCTTCTACAGGTCCAATAGAGAGAGAGAGAGAGAAAGGAAGTCTTCTTCTTGTATCTGCAACAGGCACGATGCGATATCCAATGGCAACGAAAGAGAGGAGAGAAGAGGAAGACTCCGCAGCCGAGAAGGGTACCCACACAAATGCAAAAAAAAAAACTCGTCGTTCCACCGATGGTGTTGCCTGACTGCGTTGGATAACAACTTTTTTTAGTATTATTTGTGTGTCTTTTGCTGTTGTTGTTTCTTGTTGTTTTTTATTATTATTAGGCGGAGCTGAAACAGACATGTCATCTAGCTGCGGCAAGCTGTGTCGTAGGAAATAGAACGGCTGTCTTCCCGTTACGTAACTCGCAGAAGAAGAAGAAAAAAAAAAATCTCATTCCTGAGAAAGGGTGAGGCCCTATACATAACTGCACTTGGCATAAGGAAAAGAAGGAAAGGCAACGAAAAAAGAGAGAAGGGACGGGGCCGAACAACCAAAAAAAAAAGCAGTTGTGAGAATGATGCCCCCACAAGGCAAATAGAAGACAAGCACAACCTTTAGTTATAAAAACGTCCTCCGATACACTTCCCCTCCTCCAAGTAGCAAGAAACAGGCGCCCAATAAAGAAAAAAAAGAAAAAATGGAAAGCATCTGTGCAGCCGTCGGACGTGGAACTCCTATATTTACGTACCAGGCAAGGTCGGGGATCTATCCCACCTTCTCGTCCTCCTCCTCCTCCTCGATCCGCTCGTCGCACGTCAGGCGCCAGTCCTCGTGCTGCAGCGTCTTCGCAGCGGAGTGCAGGCGCTGCCCCCGCCCACGCGGTGCCGTCCGGCGGATCCAGTCCGCCACCTGGCCCTGCCGCTCGTTCTCCGCCTCCAGCACAGGGAGATTCGCCATCATCATGTCCGACTGGCTGTGACCAAAGGAGCCGGCAAGCGAGCGGTAGTCCTCCGCCACAGAGCGCTGCGTGCTCCTCCCATCCTCATCCTCTTCCTCATCGTCCTGGTCGTCGTTGTGGCCTTCTTCACCCTTTTTATCGTCTTTCTTTGGGTTTCCGTCCTTGTCGAGGCCCCAGGCCGCCAGCTCCTCCGGCGTCCGAATTATACGCCGCCGCAGCGTCAGATAAATGGAATAGCACAAAGGAATGATGCTGATGAAAAACACAAAGTAGTGGTTGAAGGGGAAGGCATGGTGTCCAGAGATGGACCAGGCAAACAGCGGCGCAGCAAGGAATGGAACGATGCAGCGCACGACGACCGCCATGGACTGGCTGATCCCATACACCGATCCCACCGTGCCGGGCGGTGCTGCTCGGGCCGTTTCCAAGTGCACGAGATTGTAGCACACCGAGCTCGCGGAGTTACGCAGAGATCCGAACACCAGCACGTACCAAAAGGCCCCAGAGGTGCCAGCCAGCACGGCAAATGGAAGCAGGATAATAATAATGATGTACGAAGAAGAGAACACCCGCCACACCAACCCACTGTTGTCCATCGCCTTGTACACCTTAGCGAAGAAAAGGTTCGAAACGAAGGTAGGGACGGCGAAGAAGAGCATTAAGACCCCCACAGCGTCGGAGAACATCCCGAGGCCCCCCGCCTCCGGGGATGCAATGGCCCACAGCGGGATCACTTGGCCCGTGGCCATGTCGGTGCAGGCGATACACATGTACAGAATGGTGATGGTGAGGATCACCGGGTCCTTCAGCGCCTTTGCGTACGTCATCGCAGGGGGCTTAGGGGCTGCGGGGGTCTCGTTCTCTGCAGTAGTCGTGTCGGTCACCGTCACGATGGTCACCGCCTTGGGCCGCACCGCATTCAGCACCCACCCGATCACCGGCACGTTCCGGATCGACTTGGTGCGGTGTAGATTCGTCTCGGGCAGCACGATCAGGCATATGAAAAAGCTAGTCATGGTATAGATGAAAATAAATAAGCTGGGCAAGAAGGCAGGGTTACGACCCAGGAAACTGTCGGCCTGCACGTGCATCCACTGCAGTTTCTTGTTCACCAGCGGATCGTACAGGAATCCGCCAATTGCCGGGCCAAATACAGACCCTACACACCACAGAAGCCCGACCATGGAGAAGCCGAGCGCAGCGTTGGTGCTGTCCGTGATATCTGATATGATGATCTTCGCAATCAGAACGTTCCCATTGAAGAAACCGTGGATGAAACGCATGATGCAGCAGACGTAGATGTTGGGGGCCATGCCAAAGAAGAGCATCGCGAAGGCCCCAGCGAATAGACCCATCGTCAGAGGTGGTTTGCGGCCGTACGTGTCGCTCAGCCAACCCCACAGCTTGGAGCTGATCATCTGCCCCAGCATGAAGAGACCAACAATGATCCCAGAGAAGTACCCAGCCTGCTCAGGCGATATGTTCTTGAGGTGTGCCACATAGAGGCCGACAAAGGGCAGGAGCGTGGTGCTGCATACCGATTCGGCGAGCAGCGTGACGGCGACGGCCAGCATCTTCATCTTGGGCAGCGGGGTGGCCTTCACCTTTGCCTTTGACTTAACATTGTGCTCCTCTTTTTTGCTTGCCGGAGCCGAGAGCTGTTGAGAGCTCTCTTTCGAGCTACGGGACTCCGGCATGGCGCTAATAAAACTAACAGTTTTTTGTGTGTTTTGTTCTTTTTGTTGTTGTTGTTGCTGTTGTTGTTAGATCTTCTTCGAGACAGAATGAAAAAAGCAAGAGCAGGAATATGACAAGGAAGTCCTCAAGCCAGCAGCTGTGACGCAGCCATCGATGAAGAAACAGGGGAGACGGGAAAGAAGAAACGTAATTTATGCTGAGACGGGAGATGACATCAGTCCCCAGCGTCCGTTGCAGAAAAGGAGCCCCAGCTGGACGCACGTGTATCGTACTCCCCTCTTCCTTCTTAACACCGGCCGAGCCGACGGCAGCAGCGTGCTATTGGACCTGTCCCGCAGCACAAACCGTACATTCAGATAGAGAAAGAGAGAGGCTCCACTGGCATGGATTGCCCTACGGTCTTCCTGTATCGTATTATACTAGGCCACCTGCTCGTCCTCCTCCTCCTCGATCCGCTCGTCGCACGTCAGGCGCCAGTCCTCGTGCTGCAGCGTCTTCGCAGCGGAGTGCAGGCGCTGCCCCCGCCCACGCGGTGCCGTCCGGCGGATCCAGTCCGCCACCTGGCCCTGCCGCTCGTTCTCCGCCTCCAGCACAGGGAGATTCGCCATCATCATGTCCGACTGGCTGTGACCAAAGGAGCCGGCAAGCGAGCGGTAGTCCTCCGCCACAGAGCGCTGCGTGCTCCTCCCATCCTCATCCTCATCCTCTCCACTGCTACTGCTGTTCTGCCCTTCGGCGCCGCCGCCCTTCTTTGGGTTGCCGTCCTTGTCGAGGCCCCAGGCCGCCAGCTCCTCCTCGGTGCGCTCAATCCGTGCTCGCAGCGTCAAGAAGATGGAATAGAAAAGCGGCAGAACACACAGAAAAAACACAAAGTAGTGGTCAAAGGGGAAGGCATGGTGTCCAGAGATGGACCAGGCAAACAGCGGCGCTACGACAAATGGAACGATGCAGCGCACGACGACCGCCATGGACTGGCTGATCCCATACACCGATCCCACCGTGCCGGGCGGTGCTGCCCGGGCTGTTTGCAGGTGCACAATATTGAAGGCAGCCGATCCGACGGAGTTTTTGGCCGAACCCACCACCAATACGTACCAAAAGGCAGCAGAGGTGCCAAAGTAGGAGGCGAAGGGCAGCATCACGATGGTCAGGGCAAAGAGCCAGGCGCTCAGGCGGAACATACGGCAGCTGTTGTTCATCGCCTTGTATATTTTCGGGAAGAAGAGGTTCGACACAAACGTCGGGATTGAAAAGAGCAGAAGGAGCGTCCCTACAGCGTCGGAGAAGAGGCCGAGCCCGCCCACCTCTGTAGAAGCGATGGCCCACAGGGGAAGGATCTCGCCAAAGGTCATGTCTGTCGCGGAGATACACATGTACAGAATGGTAATGGACCGTATCACCGGGTCCTTCAGCGCCTTTGCGTACGTCATCGCAGGGGGCTTAGGGGCTGCGGGGGTCTCGTTCTCTGCAGTAGTCGTGTCGGTCACCGTCACGATGGTCACCGCCTTGGGCCGCACCGCATTCAGCACCCACCCGATCACCGGCACGTTCCGGATCGACTTGGTGCGGTGTAGATTCGTCTCGGGCAGCACGATGACCGTCACAAGGAAGCTCAGCAACGTGTAGACGCACACAAATAAGCTGGGCAAGAAGGCAGGGTTCTTCCCGAGATAGCTGTCAGGCTGCACGTGCATCCAGCGCAGCGACGGGTTCACCAGCGGATCGTACAGGAACCCGCCCACCGCAGGGCCAATAACGGATCCGACACACCAGAGAAGACCGACCATGGAGAAGCCGAGCGCAGCGTTGGTGCTGTCCGTGATATCTGATATGATGATCTTCGCAATCAGCACGTTCCCATTGAAGAAACCGTGGATGAAGCGCATCACACAGCAAATGTAGATGTTGGGGGCCATGCCAAAGAAGAGCATCGTCCAGGCCCCGGCAAACAGGCCCATCGTTAGAGGAGGTTTGCGGCCGTAGACATCACTGAGCCAACCCCACAGCTTGGAGCTGATCATCTGCCCCAGCATGAAGAGCCCAACCAGAATACCGGAAAAGTACCCGGCATCCTCTACAGATATGTTTTTAAGGTGTGCAACGTAAAGCCCCACAAAGGGGAGCAGCATGCTGCCGCACATGGACTCCACTAAAAGCGTTGCTGCCACGGCCACCATCTTCATCTTGGGCAGCGGAGTGACCTTCACCTTTGCCGTGGACGCTCCTTCAGGTGGGGCGGCGCCACCTCCTTCTGAGCTACGGGAAACAGACCTCGGCATACTTGCTCTTTTTTTTTCTTCTTTGTTTCTTTTGGAAGTAGTATGGTCAGAGAGAGAACCGAAGGAGAGGTACTTCTTTTGTTTTCTTTTGCTGTTGTTATTTTTGCTTTGTGTTTGTTTTCTTAGTGGTTTACGCGAAGCGGTGCTACTTAAAAAAGACGTGTGGCAAAGGGCTTCTCTTTAAGGTTAACGATGCCCTCGCTAACACTGTCCGAGAAAGATTGTGCGTTTTTTTGAGTGTCTTTGTGTGCGTTTGTTGTTTTTTTTTGTTTTTTTTTGTTTTTTTTTTGTTTTTTTGTTGTTTTTTTTGGTGTTTGTCTTGTTGATCGCTGTCCCCAGGCACCGTAAAAGGGTCAAAGTGCTCGAGAATGGGTCGGTTGAATTGTTCTCTTCTTGATTTTCTTCTGATATGTGAAGAAAACGAGGGGGATGCGATTGACTGATTCTGTTAGATGCTCTTGCTCGATATATTGTAGTTGTACGACGAATCCTTCCTTAATTCTCTTCCTTCTCTTTTTTTCTTTGGCTATTGTAGAATGTATATGATGATGATGATGATGAAGTGTTTCAGAAGGAGAGAAGAAACTCTAGAAACGGCAAAAACAAAAATAAGAAGAAGAAGAACGAAGTGAAGAACCGTTAAATCACGGATCTTTTTTTTTTCTTTTTTTTGGGGGGACCAATAGCTTCCTCAAAAACAATTCATGGATGAAGGGACATACAAGAGAGAAGCGCAAAGAAAAGAAACACGAGGAGGAGAGGATGTCGATGGATATGCCTGTACTACAATACACATCAAGGGTCCAGCCCCCCAAAAAGAAAAAGAAGAGAGAAGAATGGTCTCTCCGCCTTTTCGTAGCGGGAACAACTCCCGTCTTCACTCTCCAATCCGCTGTCTCTCCGTGAAAGAAGGGCAAGAAGAACAGAAGGGTCTTTTTTTTTATCTTCGCCGGACCAAAGCACAGGTGCAAGACACTTCCCCATTTCTTCTTCCTTCGTAGTTCTCTTTTACCCTTACCCTCTTTTATTTTATCTTTTTGAGGCTTTTTGAAAAAAAAAAAATAGGAGGATGCTCTCTTTTCCTTCGCACAAACGTTCCTTAGCGCTAGCGGGGTCAGCAAGATGTGCGTCAGGAAACACAAATAAATAATCCACCCATTGAAAGAGGAGGTCGAGGTATATCAACTGCAGGTTGCTTGTTATTCTGTTATCTCTCTCTTTCTCTCTAATCGAATGATCCTTAGAAGCAAAAAGTGTAACGGAAAAAAAAGTAAAGTTTCAAACAGCTATATGGATATATTCTAGACGGCAGAAAAGAAGAAAAAAAAAAGAAGAAAGTGTGTGTCAAAAGCATCGAATCATGGGCCACACAACATATCGGAGAACAGAATGTTGAAGAGAAAAAAGGGTTTAAAAAAATAATAAAGAAAAGAAAAAAAAGAAAGTCCAATATGACCACAAGGCACCTACGCCTACGTTTTCTGTTAGACCATATAAGGCGGCCTGTGACGCAGCAGTCATAAGGCAGTGGGAAACAAAAAAAAAATGGAGAAAAGGAATCCAGCCAAGCAACTGACCGTCTAACGCTGGCTGTTGGGCAAAGCCGCTGTACATGGGGAGGACTTTTTTTTTCGTTCGTTTTATTTTATGGTTGTTGATTCGTTTCGTCCTCCCATCGGGTCGATGGTGCACGGCACACTGTTTGATCTGAGTGGTCTCTGTTGACCGTAGACCACTTTCCCACACCGATATCACTATGCCTTTTTTTTTTATATCCTTGTAGCTCTTCTCTGTGTTAAAAAACAAAGAGGACAAAAAAAAAAGATCAAAAGCCTTTGCATCGCTTCATAAAAGTGATGAACGAAAGGTATCTCATAAACGGTCTACCTTCTCCATAACTCCTCACTGCTCTCTCTCTCTCTGTTATCAGGATTCGGCTTGTCCGTCTCGCGCTACAACGATACGTTCATCCACCATCTGGCGCCAGTCTTCCTGTTGTAGCCCCTTCGCCGATGCGTGGAGAAGCTGGTCTCGGCCGCGGGGGGCCGTCCGCCGTGCCCAGCGGCGTTCCTCATGCTTTCGTGCCTGTTCCGCCTCCAGTGCGGGGAGGTGTGCGAACACGTTCTCATTTTGATTGAGCGCGAAGGAGGAGGCCAGGGAGCGGTACTCCACCATAGAAACGGCGTCCGTGGCGGCGTCGCTCTCCCCGTCGGAAGAAGTGGAAGTGAAGTACTCACCGTGCGCCTCCTGCCAGTCCCCCATCCCCGTGTCGGAGGCCTCACCCTTGTTCTTTGCAGCGGTCTCGTAGGCAGCCAGCTCCTCTGGAGTGCGTTCGATGGGGTTAACCCAGCACAGGTACATGGCGAAGAAGAGAGGCAGAATCGTCAGGTAAAATACGAAGTAGTGGTTGAACGGGAAGGTGTGGCCCCCGGAGATGGACCAGGCGAAGAGTGGGGCTACAACAAAGGGTACGACGCAGCGGACCAGAGCGCCAAAGGACTGTGTAATCCCATAGACGGCACCCAGTGTTCCAGGCGGGGCGGCCCGGCTCACCAGCACTTGATCAATCGTGAAGCACGAGGAGCACGCAACGTTCTTTAGCGTCCCCATCACCCAGACATACCAAAAGGCCCAGCCATCGCTCAGGTGTGCTGCGATAGGAGTGAGAAAGGTGGCGACGATGAGCAGCGCCAGGCTCCACTCCCACATAATGGTGAAGTTGTTGAACATTCGGGACACCTTCGCAAACAGTAAGTTCGTCGCGAAGGTTGGAATGCTGCAGGCGAGCATCAGCATTCCGACACCATCGGAGAAGAAGCCGAGTCCGCCGACATCCCTGGGGGCGATGGCCCACAGAGGGACAATTTCTACAAATGCCATATCGGTTACACAGATGCACATGACAATGATGATCAGTGTTCGCAGGACAATATCCTTTACGGTCTTCATGTAGGTCATGTTTGGCGCCTTGCTCTGCAACTCCTCCACCGCAGACACAGGAGACTCCACCGTTTCGACGATGGTGACGGCTTTGGGTCGCAGCCAGTTCACGACCCATCCAATTACTGGGACCGTGCGCAGCGACCCCCGCCGGTGGGGGTTGGTCTCCGGGAGCACTACAAAGCAAAGTAGTGTGCTGAGGAGTGTGTAGATAAAGATGACCAAGCTGGCAAGAAAGGCTGGGTGTTGGCCGAGGTAGCTGTCCTCCGTTACGTTCATCCACTGCAGTGAGGGATTCTCGAGCGGGTCGTACAGCAGCCCACCAATAGCAGGGCCAATGACGGCCCCGACACCCCACATCAGGCTAATCATTGAGAAACCCATGGCCACATTTGTGCTATCCGTAATATCCGCAACAATAATCTTCGCAATCAGCACGTTACCGTTAAAGAACCCGTGGATGAAGCGCATCACACAGCAGACGTAGATGTTGGGGGCCATGCCAAAGAACAGCATCGTCCAGGCACCAGCGAATAGGCCAGTGAGCAGTGGCAGGCGTCGGCCATAGATATCGCTGAGCCAACCCCACAGCTTTGTACTAATCACCTGGCCGAGCATGAAAAGGCCAATCAGGATACCGGAGAAGTACCCGGCTTCCTCCGCCGATATGTTCTGTAGGTGTGCCACGTACAGGCCAACGAACGGGAGCAGCATCGTCGTGCAGATGGACTCCGTTAGGAGGGTGGCCGCCACGGCGACCATCTTGAGTTTGGGTAGCGGGGTAATCTTTGTTTTAGCTTTGGGTACCGGGGCTTCGCCATTCTTCCCTGCTGAAACAGAGGCAGGTTGGTCCTCTCGGTTTGATTCGGACATCTCTCTCTCTCTCTGTGGTGAGCGGAGGGGACCAAATGAGGTAGGATGTAGTACCGCGAACGAGTTGGAGAACAAATCTGTGCTCGAAACTAATGGTACGCGGGGTAAAGAGCGCTGCAAAGGGGGAAAAAAAGAAGAAAAGGGGCGGAGAGAAGGAGAGGCACCACAGAATATGGATATGAGCCCGACGGCATAGGTCGGTCCGCACTGTACACCTTACCTTGTGCAGAACTGAGCGTGCACTGTGGTATCGCCCTCAGGGCAGGCATCGGTAGGTCAGAGGTTCTGGAGGTGAGACCCCTGCCTCATTCTTTTTTTTTTTCTCCGTAGTAGGAAAGTATAAAGTGCCGATAAATTCAAATGGAAAAGAAATAGGGAAATGGTTTTGTGTATGTTGTAGAGCATGAATCCAAATAGTAAGGGGGGTTGAAAAGAAAAGGAAAAAGAGAAATTAAAAAAATACAAACATGAGAGCAAAAGAAAGTGTGTGAAATATTTGTTCGGTACTACATCGACTGTAGCAGCAGGCAGCACGTAGTACAAGCAGAAAAAAAAAAAATAGTTGCAAACATGGAAACAGAGAAACAAAAATATGTGTGGCCCACTGTGTCTATACGCACCTCCCATCAAGTGCCACTCAAGGGAGAGAAGGGGTTACCCACCCTTCACAATCGTGTGAATCTTCTTCTAGTACATCCCCTAGTCGTTGAGTATCTCTCTCCCAGTGCTTCTTCACAAGCCTGCGAAAGGAATAAAGGAATGAAGTGGTGCCTTCCCGGAATGTGTGCACATGGCCAGGAAGTCGTCCAACGAGATGCCAAATAACGCAACATAGGCGCTCCTAGCGCATCTGAGCACTGTCTTCTTTCTTTTTTCCATGTTTGACGTTGGGCTTTTTTCCCTTGTTCGCAGACCGGGCCTCCTGGCACATGACATGCTTCAGGCTCTGCAACGTCAGCTTCCGGACTGGTCCGACGACTTCGCTCCTAGAAGCTTCCCTATCTTGCGATTGCGAGAGCTTCTTGGCTTCCTTCTCTCCCCTCCTCAAAGTCTTCTTCTAGGTGAAGGGCTTAAAGTTATCCCTGCGCTGGTGGCGTCTCTTCCTCCGGGAATGTATGCTGGACACTGTCGACAGAAATGAGAGGGAGCACGAGGAGGAGAGGAGGAGGACGACATAGTTGCGGATGAAATGGAGGGAGACGAGCTCACGCGCTCCTTAAAGTCTTCTTTTGCCACCCTTCTTCTTTTCTCGGCTGTTGACCTTCTTCCTCTTGTCGCTCTTCTTGTCCCCTCTCGAGTGGTGCCGGCGACGGCTCTGAAAGAAAACTTGCGATGAAGCACTCTCTGAGGTGACGGTACTGTTCGAAACGACCACTTTATCTTGGCAAGGGTCCGCGAGACCAGCTGGATCCAACTCTTCCCGTTCTTCCTGTGAGCATCATGCGACTTCAGCAATGCGCGGGTGAGGGGAGCAACGGTGCTCACCGGTGCGTGTGCCGCGGAGTCGCTCGACTCCCTCAAGGCGACGGTGGATAGTGGAATCTCCGTACCCGTGGGCAACCCCACTAACTTCTTTTCCATAAAAGCTGCTGTGAGGACTTTTGCGGAGCTCCCACTCGCCGTAACTAGAATCGTTTCATTGCCGTCGAGGGTTTTTTTTCTGAAGTACAGTTCTGCCAACAAAACCAGGACTCCTTCGATTCACGGACCTATTGTGCGCTTGTCGTTGATAGCGAAATTCTGAACAAACAGACAGGATCTCTTTGCAACTGAAAGGTTGTTTACACCTTTAGACCACGAGCCCCTTACTTTTGTTTGTTTTGTTTCGTCTGATAGGCGATTGGATTTGGCATGATCAATAGCTGCTCTGGCACCCTACTTCCGAACTTTTTCTAGGAAGATACTCTCACTCTGGCTGACCTCTACGACCAACAAACTCTCCTTGCTTATACTTTCCGACAACTGCTATAGATCCCCCGAGGCAATCGTCTTCCTTCTCTCGTCTTTTTTCTTACTTTCTATAGTACAAACAAAACACAATCAATGGAAAGAGCAATATATATATATATGTGTGTGTGTGTGTATCCGAACAAAATGTGGGGAAAAAAAAGATGTGGGACTGAATCCAGAGTTCAGGCGGCACAACTTTGTCCACGAACACAAGTAGAAACAAGATAAAAATGAAGGGCAAACGCTTCGCTTGCGAGCATCGTCAATCTCTCAGACAGACATGATGGTTACGCCGGATCTACCAAGCATTATCTGACTCTGTCCATGAGGTGTTTGTGAATCACCATCGTCCAACACTCCAGCTATCTTTCTATCATAGAATTGAACATCTGCTTCTTCTGGCAGAGACTCGATTGCCTTACGGTCTTCCTGTATCGTATTATACTAGGCCACCTGCTCGTCCTCCTCCTCCTCGATCCGCTCGTCGCACGTCAGGCGCCAGTCCTCGTGCTGCAGCGTCTTCGCAGCGGAGCGCAGGCGCTTCCCCCGCCCACGCGGTGCTGTCCGGCGGATCCAGTCCGCCACCTGGCACTGTCGAAGATTCTCCGCCCTCATAGCTGGAATGCTGCAAAAAAGGTTTTCTGTTCGACTGAGAACAAACGAGGATCCGAGAGAAATGAAATGGTCGTCATCCTCGCTGGTGTCGTCCCGTGTCTCTTCATTCCTATTCTCATCCCCTGGCTCTTCGTGTTCTCCGGCGGTTTCAGCGACCAACGCTGCCAATTCCTCATCAGTCCGCTCAATCTTTCTTTTCCAGCTTAGAAAGATTGCCAAGAACAGGGGAAGCGTCGCCAGGAAAAATACAAGGTAGTGATTAAACGGGAAGGTGTGGCCCCCGGAGATGGACCACGCGAACAGTGGCGCGACGACAAAGGGCACAACCGTGCATACTGCGGCGCCGAACGACTGGCTGATCCCGTACACCGCACCAACAGTACCGGGTGGGGCCGCGCGGCCTGTTAGTAGTTGCGCAATCGTGAAGCATGCGGCGCAGGTCATGTTCTTCCCGGATCCTGTGAGCATTATGTAGTAGAAGCCGAACTTTTCCCCCATCACTGCTCCGAACGGAGTCAAGAAAATAGATAAAGCGAAGAGAGCCACACACCCCTGCCACAGCACCGTGTAGTTGTTCACCTTGCGAGCAATCTTCGGAAAGATCAGGTTCGACAGAAAGGTCGGCACGCTGAAGGAGAGCATCAGCATCCCGACACCGTCAGAGAAGAACCCCATACCTCCAACGTTCGTTGGCGCGATGGCCCACAGCGGCATGATCTCTACAAATGTCATATCCGCAGCGCAAATACACATTAGCAGTACCGTCACAGTCAGAATGAGCGGATCTTTCATTGCCTTGGCGTAGGTCATACTCGGCGGCTTCTCCGCTGCGGCCTCCGCGGCGGGATCCGCTACAGTATCCTCTGGCGCCACGATGGTGACGGCTTTAGGTCGGAATGTGTTCAGCACCCACCCAATCACAGGCAGGCTGCGTAGTGACCCCGTGCGGTGAGGGTTGGTCTCCGGCACTAGGAACAGCACCAGCAGGAAGTTCGACAGGGCGTACACACAGATGATCAGACTCGCCAGGAACGCAGGGTGACGAGCCAGGAAGCTGCCTTCCTGCACGTGCATCCACTGCAGCGACGGGTTCACAAGCGGATCGTACAGGAAGCCCCCGATGGCAGGCCCGATCACAGCACCCACACTCCACAGCAGGCCAATCATCGAAAAGCCAAGCGCAGCGTTCGTGCTGTCCGTGATATCTGCAATGATGATCTTCGCAATCAATATGTTCCCGTTGAAGAAGCCGTGGATAAAGCGCATCAAACAGCAGACATAAATATTAGGGGCCATGCCAAAGAAGAGCATCGTCCAGGCACCAGCAAACAGGCCGATGAGCAGCGGTGGTCTTCGCCCATATACATCACTCAGCCACCCCCACAGCTTGGAGCTGAGTACTTTTCCCAGCATGAAGAGCCCCACCAGGACGCCGGAGGAGTAGCCAGCGTCCTCGACAGAAATGCCCTTGAGGTGTGCCACGTACAGACCAACGAATGGAAGTAGCATGGTCCCGCAGATGGACTCCGTTAGGAGGGTGGCCGCCACGGCGATCATCTTGAGTTTGGGCAGCGGGGTTACTTTCACCTTCTCCTTCGCCTTGGGTGCCAAGTCAGGGGACGGTGGGTCGGAAGTGGAATCGGGCATCCTGAAATGCAAATGTTTCGGTGACGGCACTTCCTCTTTTAATATTGTTTCTGGAGGAGCACATTAGTTGAACATTATACACGGTGGCACGAAGCGTTGAGAAAAAGAGAGAGAGGTAGCCAGCGCACACAACAGAGCAGAAACAAGGGGAAAACAAAGAAGACAAAAGGTGGCTTTTTAAAAATAATTTTTTAAAAAAAAGTGAAGCCTGGTAGATACAAAAGCTTGCTTCGATGTCCTACCGTTTCAGATCGGATGCCGTATAGATTACATGGTTTTCTTTCGCTCTTCAATCCTGTTCCACCTCCAATGGATGATGTGAGGTGACTGTCTTGTGAAACATTTGGGTACATGTCTGTCTGCAATGAGATGAACATACCTCGCCATACCGCCATTCCCAGCTCCACTTTTGGTTTCGCAGAAAAACACCGAGGTCACAGGTTTTTTTTGTTTGTGTTTCTTAGTGTCAAAGCAAAAGAAGGCAGAGAAAAAAAGTAAATGAAAAGTTCAAATAACGCAGAATCGCTTCAATAGATATAAGGGGGATCAGAAATGCAATATAGAACACCATGACAATCCTCAAAAGCGAAACAAAGAAATAAAGCAAAAATCAAGCTAAAAGCTAAAAAGGCGAAAAAAAGCATGTTTTCAAAAGAAAATATAAAACGATAGAGAAAAAGCCACCATATTTCTGAACGGCTAGATGTAAATATATAAACAACCATCTCTTCCGATCAAGCAATGGACGACAAAAATGTAAGATAAAAAACTAATAATGACTTATATCAAAAAATATAGTATTTCTATTTAAAAAAAAAAAACGTTTTCAAATAGCCTATCACTTCTCTTTTATCTTTCGTTCTCTATTTTGTCTATTGTTTTCCTCTCTGCTATCTGGCGAGACCTCTCCCCTATCTCTCTCTTTTCCACGAGAGAGAGAGAAAGAGGGTCAACCTCTCCGGGACCACAATAAATGTTTTAGGGGCAATAAAGCGCATAGTAGGGGGATAGAGAACCGTGTCTTTCCTGCTAGGAAACTGCGGTAAAATTCTTGTCTGGAGGAAAGTACGTCAGGAGAGCCCACGCCCCTCTCGGCCCCTTCTCGTCACTCCCGTATTTGCAAGCGATACAGACTTAAACAAGAAAAAGAGCCGATAAATCTTCGGATTATTGTTAAATAACAATGAAAAGAATGCAGAAAAACAAAGCATATATAAATAAATGAATCAGCTAGCATCGACTCCACTAGCAAGTGGGTTTTCAAATGTTCTTCATGTTCTGCATTCATTTCACACGGTCCAAAAAAAAAAAAGTAAGAAGGAACAAAAAAAAAGGAGCATGTATGTATATCGTGTACTGTTCTGTCTTTCTGACACCAACACTGTCACCGACACAACATTTTCATCCTTGTCTTTCACTAACGGATAGAGATACGTCCTTCACGATCCAGCAGCGAGCTGCCCACGCTCTGTTCTGCGGCGTGTGTACCAATAGCTGGTATCGGAAATGTTCGCGCCTATTGCCTCTGGGAATGTGTGTGCATCAAACCGCAATAGAGAAAGAGAACCCCTTCCCCGCTCGTGCGTCCCGTTCTTCCCTCCTTATCTCCTAGGGCTAATGACTGACGCGGAGCGCGAAACTCTAGCGCTTGCGCTGAAGTTGTCGCCATCTATTTCCATTTCATCGGATTCATCGTCGTCCACATCTTCGTCTGTCACGACCCGCCAGTCCTCGTGCTGCAGGTTTTTTCACAGAAGACTGTAACCGCTGCCCCCGCCCTGTCGGCGCTATGTGCCGCATCCAGTCCGCTACCATACTCTGACGTGCGTTTTCTGCCTCCATACCGGGGAGCTGCCGGAAAACATTATTCGCCTGGCTGACGGCATACGTGGTCGCTAAGGACCGGTAGTCCTCATTTACTGCTCTGGTTCCTGTCGGTGCTTCTGAGGCTGCGCAGTCATTCCCTCTCCCCCCAGCCGCAGACTCGTTCTCCTTGGCCCACTCTCCCAGCTCTTCCTCGGATCGCTCCATGGGGTGCTTCTCACTAAGCCAAAAGGCGAAAATTAGCGGCGCAAGGCTAAGAAAAAATACGAAGTAGTGGTTGAACGGGAAGGTGTGGCCCCCCGGAGATGGACCAGGCGAAGAGAGGGGCTACAACAAAGGGTACGACGCAGCGAACAGAGGCACCCAGAGACTGGCTGATCCCGTACACCGCGCCAACGGTCCCAGGGGAGGCCGCGCGGCCTGTTAGCAGCTGAACAATGGTGAAAGAACCGGAGCAGGAGCTATTCTTGATGGACCCCATTAAGAGTACATACCAGAAGGCGGGGCGGTCGCTCATCAACGCGGCGAAGGGTACCAAAAAGACGGACACGGCGAAGATGCTGACGCCCCAGCGCCACATAATAGAGAAGCTCTGTACCTTACGGTATATGCTAGAGAAAGAGAGATTGGTAAGAAGCGTCGGAACCGCGAAGCACAGCATGATAATCCCAACAGAGTCAGAGAACATGGCGAGCCCCCCTACCTCCTTGGGGGCGATAGCCCACAGAGGCAGGATCTCCGTGAAAGTCATATCGGCTGCGGCGAGGCACATGAGCAGTACCGTAACAGTGCGAATCACTGGGTCGGATAGGGCACGCTTGTAAGTCATTGTAGGTGCCGGGGCGACGGCCTCGGCCCCACCTTCCTCCTTTTCCGGGGTATCCACACCTGCGGGCGTGTCGTCTGGTTCCACAATGGCAACGGTCTTGGGTCGAAGCCAGTTTAAGATCCACCCGATAACGGGAACAGTGCGCAGCGACCCTGTGCGGTGTGGATTTGTCTCGGGAACGATAGCCACGCAGAGCAAAAATGTCAACAGCGTGTAGATGAATAGTACGAAACTAGCCAGAAAGGCGGGATTCCGCTCCAGGAAGCTTCCTTCTTTTACGTGGAGCCACTGCAGTTTGGGATTCTTAAATGGATCGTAGAGGAAGCCGCCGATAGCAGGACCCGCAACAGCGCCAATGCTCCATAGGATTCCGATCATCGAGAAGCCCAGCGCAGCGTTCGTGCCGTCCGTAATGTCAGAAAGAATGATCTTCGCGATTAGTACATTCCCGTTGAAGAAGCCGTGGATG
The DNA here is from genome assembly GCA_010157825.1 of Vickermania ingenoplastis. Lineage (NCBI taxonomy): Eukaryota > Euglenozoa > Kinetoplastea > Trypanosomatida > Trypanosomatidae > Vickermania > Vickermania ingenoplastis. The sequence continues at coordinate 333,983 of VFSE01000283.1, read as the reverse complement.
AAACGCATGATACAGCAGATGTAGATGTTAGGGGCCATGCCAAAGAACAGCATTGCCCACGCTCCAATGAACAACCCCATCGTTAAAGGGACTCGTCTTCCGTACACATCACTCAGCCAGCCCCACATCTTGGAGCTCACGACCTGACCCAGCATAAAGAGTCCGACTAGTATACCAGAAGAATAACCTGCTGCCTCCACCGATATGTTCTGTAGGTGTGCCACGTACAGGCCAACGAACGGAAGTAGCATCGTCGTGCAGATGGACTCCGTTAGGAGGGTGGCCGCCACGGCGACCATCTTGAGTTTGGGCAGCGGGGTCACTTTCACTTTGCTTTTTACCCCTGACGCGTCCACAACGGGCCCACGGTTTTCTTCATGGTCCAAGTCATCGGTGGTGCTCGTTTGTGGGTCACCTTCTAAGACTCGTGGACCTTCCCGGTGGGTTGGTGGGCTTGCCATCGCTCTCCCTTGTTCGTATTTTTTTTTTTCTCTGTGCAAATGGTATATGTATTAGAACCCTGATACAGTTACGAAGTTTAAGAGTGAAAAGGATGCAGTGAGCGGCTTGTGGTGCTTGACTCGAGTCATTTTATTTAAAGAAAGCAAAAAAGAAGAGGAAAGGCACACAGAAGGTGAGAACTTTATTCAACTCCTCGTCAAGAGTAGCATTTGTTCGCTATCTCCTTTACTTTTGGACTTCTATGTCCCTCACGGATCTCTGTAGGGTTCAGTGCATAGAAAGCAACACGAAGATCGATGGTCATCGAGACGAATTTCCCACCTCACAAAAAAAAAAAAAAATGAAGAACTTTTTCAGGACAAAAACTAAAAATTCATTACCAAGCTGATGGAATCACAGAACACCGACTTTTTTTAAGAAAGGCTAAATTAAAACAGCATGTGTCTTGTTCTCGCTGGTGGTAGGGTCACCCACAGCCATCAAAGCCATCCGAACGGCTGTCGCTCCTCTGATCTCTTTCTCTGGATGTCTCTCATGGATTTCCTTATCTACTTCTTATCAGGTAAGCTTTTTATTTCTTTCGTTTTTTGAAATTAAAAAGCAAGGGGCGACATGTCTGAAAATACTGTATGCGAAGTGTGGTGAAGCAAAAAAAAAAAAACTAAAAAGGTATCCTACGCCAGAGGATTTCGCAGCGCCTGGACTTAAATGGTAAAAACATACAGTTTTTAAGTGTTTATGGGAAACAAAAAAAAAAAAGAATAGCATAAGACTACCCTTAACAGACGAAAAAATCATCACTTTAGGGGAATAGGGGGACAAGAAACCATAAACTGTAGTCCGCTTTGGTGTTCTGCCCGCGCTACGGTATTTCCATCTGTTCCTTTCAGATTCTAAATCGCCGAGGTCGGTCTCTGACGCCAGTCGCCAATCCTTGTGCTGCAGGGCCTTTACAGCAGAGCGCAAACGCCTCCCCCGTGGTGCGATGTACGGGAACCAGTCCGCCACTTGACTCGAGTCGTTCTCTGTCTCCATACATTGAAAAATTCTAAACATGTTGTTTGCCTGCCCCATAGCTACTTTGCCAGCGAGCGGTAGTGCTCTGTCACGAGGCGCTGCGTGCTGGCCCCATCGTCTCTATCCTCAACCTCGTCGCTGCTGATCCCCTTCCCTGCCTCTGACCTGCTAGAGCCCCGCCCCACCCAGCTATCTCCTCCTCCGTCCGCTCAATCCGATTCTGGAAGGCAAGGTAAATAAAGTACAGGAGGGGGATGCCGCTGATGAAGAAAACAAAACAGTGGTTAAGCGGAAAAGGATGATATCCAGAGAGCGAACACGCGAAGAGTGAAGCCACAACGACAGGAATGAAGCAGCGTCCACACGAGGTAATCGACTGTTCTCCCGGAGACAGACCCGATGGTGCCAGGTGGCGCAGCTTTGGCAGTGAGGAGGTTCACCATGGTGAAGCACATGGACCCCACACCTTGTTTGACGCATCCGAAGAGCAGCACGAACCAGAAACCGATTCCTTCGCTCAAGTTGGAAGCAAATGGAACCAGCATGATGGCAATCGCGACTGTACTGATTCCCACGCGCCACATGTACACGAGATTCCCCACTCTCTTGTAGATTTGAGGGAAGGAGAGGTTGGAAACGAAGGTGGGAACGGCGAAAGACAGCATAAGGATGCCGACACGGTCAGAGAACATCCCCATCCCTCCCACATCACGCGGCGCGATGGCCCACAGCGGCATCACCTCCTGGAAAGTCATATCCATTGCGCAGACACACATCACCAAAAGAATAATGTTGGAGTGAACAGGATCTTTAAAGGATTTCAGGAATGTCATTTGCGGTATTTTCGGTTTGGCCTGGGGTGTTGTCTGTTCCCCGGCATGAGACGGCTCTGGTCCGGGTATCGGGAGATTTGCTTCAGTGATTGTTACGCTTTTCGGGCGCCAGCGGTTCATTATCCAACCTACGACCGGAATGTTCCTAATCGATCCAGTGTGTTTCAGGTTCGTCTCTGGAACAACGACAACCACGAACACGAACGTTGCCATAGTGTACAGGAAGACGAATAGACTCGGAAGAAAGGCTGGATTCCTCCCTAAGAAGCTGTCCGGTTGCACGTGAAGCCACTGCAGTTTAGGGTTGTCAAGAGGGTCGTACAGGAAACCACCAAGAGCAGGGCCGATCACAGCACCCACAAATGGGAGCAACATGTTGCTACATATGGACTCTGTGAAGAGAGTGGCTTCCACAGCGAGCATCTTGAGCTTCGGCAGCGGTGTGGGCTTCCCAGGCTTGTCTTCTAGGGTATCATCCAGCGGCCTTACCGCCACTTCCTAATTCCCATTAGATTCTACGCTCATTTTGAAGAAAAGTCATTCCTTCATAAGACCTTGCAACGTACAACAAATCTCATGTACTTCCGACAAGATACGATAAGGACTACATGGTCCAACAAAGAAACAAAGCCAGAAGAAAAAGGAAAAAGAAGAAGAAGCATTCAAAAGTCTAAACCTAACCACCAAGCATTACCCCAAAAGATATTGCTGCAGTATCTGAGAAATTATGCTTTGACGTATATATTTATTTTTTTCCCTTATCAAGCATTTCTCTGGTGATAATTTGAAACATCTTTCGTTATGGTCCAACAAAAGTAAAGTGTGCTGTATTTCTCCTTCATAGAGTGAACTTGTAAAAAGAAATCGAAGGCGAAGGTGTCTTCGGCAGAGATAGCCCTATCATCCCGTAGAAGAAGTAGAATTTGTTGGGGGATCGAACAGTCATTAGTATAAGAAGCCCGGCCTCCCATCATTCCTGTCTAGTGAACAACAAACGCTCAAATGAAAAGCACGCAACACGACTCCTTTCAAAGAAAAAAAAAAAGATGAACCCTAAACAAAAAAAAAATGATTTAAGCATGCCAAGCAAAATGAAAAAAAGTGTATTATTATGGTCGAGTTGTTTTGTTTCATGTGTAGCGATACGGTCCTCGTACGCTGTTTAGGTTCCTCTCCAACAGCAGTACACAAAGGACAGAATATGACAAACAAATTTTAGAAAAGAAAAAAAAAGAACGTCTTACGCTTTTCCCTATGTGCTCCGTGATCCTTCATCATTATGAGCCCTGTTTTTCTTTTGTGTAAAGTTTTTTTCTTCGCAAATATCACTTCGGGTAGGGGGGGGGGATAGCAGTAAGGGTTGTTGTTGTGATAAGCTTCTTTTCAAAGAGGTATGAAAAGCTCTTGAGGCTCTTCTTCTTTGGTCCGTCCCTACTCTCCCTTGTCACTTAATTTCATTTACTTGGATATCCTCATCGGTGACGACGCGGAAGTCCTCGGAGAGTAATTCCTTCACAGCTACCTGAAGTTTTGCTCCTCTTCCCTTAGGAATCGTGAAGCGCATCCAATTCATCACTAGCCCTTGCCGCTCGCTCTCCTCTTCCATTGCAGGCAAATTGTAGCAACCCGAATCTCCTTGAACCAATGAATTGGCTAGGGAACGATAGGGATTCTCTGTTTCACCTTTACGCACCTCGTCCCTCTCCTCTTCCCATTCTGCCAGTTCCTCCGCGGTCCGCTCAATACGCCGCCTATAGGTGATAACGATGGAGAATGCAGCAGGCACACCAGTGAGCAGAAACACGAAATAGTGGTTAAAGGGAAAAGAATGATCTCCGGACAGGGACCAAGCGAAAAGGGGGGTCACAATGAAGGGTACGACGCACCTCGTCCCAGCATTGACGGATTGATTAATTCCATACATAGACCCGATGGTGCCAGGTGGCGCAGCTTTGGCAGTGAGGAGGTTCACCATGGTGAAGCACATGGACCCCACACCTTGCTTGACGCATCCGAAGAGCAGCACGAACCAGAAACCGATTCCTTCGCTCAAGTTGGAAGCAAATGGAACCAGCATGATGGCAATCGCGACTGTACTGATTCCCACGCGCCACATGTACACGAGATTCCCCACTCTCTTGTAGATTTGAGGGAAGGAGAGGTTGGAAACGAAGGTGGGAACGGCGAAAGACAGCATAAGGATGCCGACACGGTCAGAGAACATCCCCATCCCTCCCACATCACGCGGCGCGATGGCCCACAGCGGCATCACCTCCTGGAAAGTCATATCCATTGCGCAGACACACATCACCAAAAGAATAATGTTGGAGTGAACAGGATCTTTAAAGGATTTCAGGAATGTCATTTGCGGTATTTTCGGTTTGGCCTGGGGTGTTGTCTGTTCCCCGGCATGAGACGGCTCTGGTCCGGGTATCGGGAGATTTGCTTCAGTGATTGTTACGCTTTTCGGGCGCCAGCGGTTCATTATCCAACCTACGACCGGAATGTTCCTAATCGATCCAGTGTGTTTCAGGTTCGTCTCTGGAACAACGACAACCACGAACACGAACGTTGCCATAGTGTACAGGAAGACGAATAGACTCGGAAGAAAGGCTGGATTCCTCCCTAAGAAGCTGTCCGGTTGCACGTGAAGCCACTGCAGTTTAGGGTTGTCAAGAGGGTCGTACAGGAAACCACCAAGAGCAGGGCCGATCACAGCACCCACACTCCACAGCAGGCCAATCATCGAAAAGCCAAGCGCAGCGTTCGTGCTGTCTGTGATATCTGCAATGATGATCTTCGCAATCAATATGTTCCCGTTGAAGAAGCCGTGGATAAAGCGCATCAAACAGCAGACATAAATATTAGGGGCCATGCCAAAGAAGAGCATGAACCATCCAGCAACAAACAGCCCAAAAGTTAGGGGGGGCTTTCGCCCATATACATCACTCAGCCACCCCCACATCTTAGAGCTGAGTACCTGCCCCAGCATGAAGAGCCCAACCAGAATACCGGAAGAGTACCCGGCCCCTTCAACTGCAACACCCTGCAGATGAGACACATACAGACCAACAAATGGAAGTAGCATTGTCGTACAGATGGACTCTGTAAAAAGAGTGGCTGCCACAGCGAGCATCTTCATCTTGGGGAGGGGGGTAGCCTTTACCTTCTTGGGGGCAGGGTTCTCGGAGGAGGAGGAGGTGACCACCCTCCCCGCATCATTCCTTATCGTCTCAGGCATGAACGGATTGTATCAGAAATTCAAATAGAAACTAAACGGGAATAATCAAAAGCACTCAGCCGTTTCTTTATTATTAAGCCCAATCTGTTTTCCGGGGGTGATTACTCAGCATTTAATCAAACCAAACGATGGAACCATATCAACACGAGGAGAGTGTTGCAGGGAGCCAAGCGGGGGACAGAACAGAAGCAGCAAGCTGATAGGGGAGAAAAGGAAATGTATTCACAAGAGATCAGCCAAACCATACGTGGGTCCACAACTGGTGGTTCAGAAGGCACTTCCTCTCCTTCCTGGTAGGAAAGAAGAGTTTTTTTTGTTTCTCAATCAGAGAGGGGGGTATTAACTAAGAGAAAAAGAATGTAGAATGTGCAGTAGTGAAGGAACCCATAAAAAGTATGGCACTGAGAATGTTTTTTTATTAAAAAAATAAAAGTAAAAATTTCATACTCCTTTAGAGCAATAACAATAATAATATATATAATAATAGTTAAAGAAGAGGAAAACAACATCAAGGCCAACTGGCCATTAAGAATTGGTTATGATGAGGGATAGAATGTGCACAAATAATACTCAATGAAGATCTAGAGATCGATGGATCAATGGAGAGAATATCAATAGGAAACGAATAGAAAAAAAAAATCAATAAAATAACAAACGAAACCGACTCATTGGATAGAAAAACAAGACAACGAAGAAAAATAATGGTGTTCTTATTCTTAAAGAAGAATGGAAGACACCGAAGTACCTTAATCTGACCATACGGAATAGACCGCGTAAGGGCCAGGCTTCATTCTTGTTCCGTGGTTCTTTTCGGAACCGAGCGCATATACACGGAATACATTTCGGCTTGTCCTGCATCCCTTTTGGATTTAGCGGTGACCTTCCGCTATATATATATATATATATATAGCGGAAGCATAACCCTAACCCTATATATATATAGTCCATCTCGTTTCAATCCCTAGTCCGCAAATTTATTGAAAAAGTTGATAAGACCGTTGGTGGAACCGTCGTGGTTCGTCACCGTCTCGCCATTCTTCAGCTGAGGGAGAATGGACTTGGCCAGCACCTTCCCCAACTCCACACCCCACTGGTCGTAGCTGTTCACGCCCCAGATCGCGCCCTGCACAAGCACCTTGTGCTCGTACATGGCAATAATTGCACCAAGTGCGCGGGGGGTGAGCTCATCCACCAGAATGGAGTTGCTGGGGCGGCTTCCGGTGAAGGTCTTGTGTGGAATCAGCTTCTGAATCTCATCTTCACTCATTCCGGACTTCTCCAGCTCAGCGCGGACCTCCGCAGCGCTCTTACCCACCATCAGGGCCTCTGTCTGGGCGAAGAAGTTGCTCATCAGAATGCGGTGGTGGTCACCGATCTTGTTCTGGGAGCGGATCGGAGCGATGAAGTCACACGGGATCAGTTTTGTTCCCTGATGGATCAGCTGGTAGAACGCGTGTTGTCCGTTCGTCCCGGCCTCACCGAACACAATGGGGCCCGTCTGGGCAGCAACAGCACCGTTCTTCTTCGTCACGCCCTTGCCGTTGCTTTCCATATCCAGCTGCTGCAGGTACGCAGGCAGGCGCCACAGGTACTGGTCGTACGGAAGCACAGCCTGGGTTTCAGCAAGGTAGAAGTTGTTGTACCACACACCAAGGAGGGCGAGCAGAACAGGGAGGTTCTCATATAAAGGAGCGGTTGCAAGGTGCTGATCAACGATATGCGCACCAGTGAGCAGCTCGAAAAAGTTCTCGGCGCCGATAGAGATCATCACGGGAGACCGATGGCGCTCCAGACAGAGTAGCGCCCACCAACCCAATCCCAGAACTCGAACATGTTGGCGGTGTCGATGCCGAACTCCTTCACCTTCTCCGTGTTCGTCGACAGAGCAACAAAGTGCTTGGCCACAGCCCCAGCCTCCGGGATCCCCTTGCTCTTCAGGTACGACAGGAATCCATTGCGAGCGCTCATCGCGTTGGTCAGGGTCTCCTGAGTCGTAAACGTCTTGCTGGCCACAATGAACAGGGTCTGCTCAAGATCCACAGCCCTCAGCACCTCCGCGATGTGAGTACCGTCAACGTTGGACACAAAGTGCAGCTTCAGATCACGCTTCGAGAAGGGCTTCAGGGCCTCGGACACCATCACCGGCCCCAGGTCGCTGCCACCGATACCGATATTCACAATGTGGGTGATAGGCTTTCCGGTCTGCCCCCTTCCACTCACCGCTGCGCACCTTATCGGAGAAGCTCTTCATCTGGGCAAGCACGCGGTTCACATCGGGCATTACGTCCTTTCCGTCCACCAGGATGGGGCGGTTGCTGCGGTTCCGCAGGGCAATGTGGAGAACTGCGCGCTTCTCAGTCGAGTTCACCTTCTCGCCCGCAAAAAGCGACTTGATGAATTCAGGAACACCCCCGCTCCCGCGCAAGAGCAAGCAAGGCATCTCTGATTTCGTCATTGATGAGGTTCTTGGAGTAATCCAGGAAGAGGAAGTTAAAGTTTTTCTCGAGGTCGACTTTCACAGAGTACTGATCAAAGCGTTGAGGATTGAGCTTGAAGTATGTGGAAATAGGAATGTTTCCGAATTTCTCGTACAGCTGTTGGAGGCGTTTCCAAGATTTGGTCTTCAGCAAGGATTCATCTGTTTCTCCAAGTACTCTTGTTTTACGAGCAATTTCAGCCGGGGCATTGAACGTCGATACGGCAAGGCTCGGGTTCTCTTTCGCCGCATGGCTCTGCTCCACATACATCTTTAAAGCGGTGGGGTAGGACATCTCGGAGTACGATTTTTCACTTCGTAAGTAAATAATAGTGGATTAAACCTAGCAGTCAAGACAGTCAGATCAACAAAGATAACAGAGAGTTAAGAATAAGATGGATAATACCTAATTAAGAGCAGAGCTGCAATGTTCCATGGGTAACGAGTTTCGGGAAAGAAGAAAGAGAGAAAGACCCTCTACTGGCCATGGTGATAATTGAAAGAGGAACATCATGGAAGGGGAAAAAACAAAAGGCTTAAATAATCTGTTCTCGATAATCGTCTCACTTTTTCCATCTCTTTTAAAGCACTACAATAGAACTCACAGGTACCATAAACCCCTGAAAGTAAACATAAATGCTGCAGATTATCCAAAAATAAAAATAAAAAAAATGAAAAGAAATGAACAATAATAATAATAAATGCGTATATAAACTCCGACACCTTTTTTTTCTTTCGCTCAAGTCCTGCGATGTGGGGCGAAAAGTAGAGGTAGTGGTTGAACACGAATGCATATAGACAACAATTTCAATTTAAAGGAAAAAAGGATACGTTATGCTTTCGGGTTGCTGTCCTCCAACTACAAACGGCTCCGAATGTTGAAGAAGTTGATAAGACCGTTGGTGGAACCGTCGTGGTTCGTCACCGTCTCGCCATTCTTCAGCTGAGGGAGAATGGACTTGGCCAGCACCTTCCCCAACTCCACACCCCACTGGTCGTAGCTGTTCACGCCCCAGATCGCGCCCTGCACAAGCACCTTGTGCTCGTACATGGCAATAATTGCACCAAGTGCGCGGGGGGTGAGCTCATCCACCAGAATGGAGTTGCTGGGGCGGCTTCCGGTGAAGGTCTTGTGTGGAATCAGCTTCTGAATCTCATCTTCACTCATTCCGGACTTCTCCAGCTCAGCGCGGACCTCCGCAGCGCTCTTACCCACCATCAGGGCCTCTGTCTGGGCGAAGAAGTTGCTCATCAGAATGCGGTGGTGGTCACCGATCTTGTTCTGGGAGCGGATCGGAGCGATGAAGTCACACGGGATCAGTTTTGTTCCCTGATGGATCAGCTGGTAGAACGCGTGTTGTCCGTTCGTCCCGGCCTCACCGAACACAATGGGGCCCGTCTGGGCAGCAACAGCACCGTTCTTCTTCGTCACGCCCTTGCCGTTGCTTTCCATATCCAGCTGCTGCAGGTACGCAGGCAGGCGCCACAGGTACTGGTCGTACGGAAGCACAGCCTGGGTTTCAGCAAGGTAGAAGTTGTTGTACCACACACCAAGGAGGGCGAGCAGAACAGGGAGGTTCTCATATAAAGGAGCGGTTGCAAGGTGCTGATCAACGATATGCGCACCAGTGAGCAGCTCGAAAAAGTTCTCGGCGCCGATAGAGATCATCACGGGGAGACCGATGGCGCTCCAGACAGAGTAGCGCCCACCAACCCAATCCCAGAACTCGAACATGTTGGCGGTGTCGATGCCGAACTCCTTCACCTTCTCCGTGTTCGTCGACAGAGCAACAAAGTGCTTGGCCACAGCCCCAGCCTCCGGGATCCCCTTGCTCTTCAGGTACGACAGGAATCCATTGCGAGCGCTCATCGCGTTGGTCAGGGTCTCCTGAGTCGTAAACGTCTTGCTGGCCACAATGAACAGGGTCTGCTCAAGATCCACAGCCCTCAGCACCTCCGCGATGTGAGTACCGTCAACGTTGGACACAAAGTGCAGCTTCAGATCACGCTTCGAGAAGGGCTTCAGGGCCTCGGACACCATCACCGGCCCCAGGTCGCTGCCACCGATACCGATATTCACAATGTGGGTGATAGGCTTTCCGGTCTGCCCCTTCCACTCACCGCTGCGCACCTTATCGGAGAAGCTCTTCATCTGGGCAAGCACGCGGTTCACATCGGGCATTACGTCCTTTCCGTCCACCAGGATGGGGCGGTTGCTGCGGTTCCGCAGGGCAATGTGGAGAACTGCGCGCTTCTCAGTCGAGTTCACCTTCTCGCCCGCAAAAAGCGACTTGATGAATTCAGGAACACCCCGCTCCCGCGCAAGAGCAAGCAAGGCATCTCTGATTTCGTCATTGATAAGGTTCTTGGAGTAATCCAGGAAGAGGAAGTTAGCATCCTTCTGAAGGTCGACCTTCATAGAGTACCGATCGAAGCGGTCCGAGGAGCGCTGGAAATACGAGATAATAGGAACATTCCCGTATTTCTCGTACAGGCTCTGAAGACGCTTCCAGGCATTGGTTTGAAGAAGGCTCTGGTCCGTTTCTCCCAGCACCTTTGTCTTCCGAGCGATCTCGTGAGGAGCGTTGAAGGACGCGACTGCGAGGCTCGGGTTCTCTTGGGCAGCTGGGCTGGCAGCGACGTAAGAGTCAAGCTGGGAAGTGAAATTGCTCATAGTGTGTGGATCGTAGAAAAACTGTAGGTTGAGAAACAACATAGAAAATTAAAAAAGTAGGTACGAAGGAGACATCAAGAGTCATTTAGTACATCGATGTCTTTCTAGAGGGATATTCTGATACCAAAAGAAACGAGAGTTCGTGATAATCCCTGTATGTTTTTTGTTTTTCGATTGTTGTTGTTGTTTTCTATTCATTTTTTTTCTCCTGTCCAGTACTATGATGGTGGTATCGTTTTCTACCGTGCTCCCAGCGCCCTTGATATTTTTGAAGGACGTAGTCCTGCTCTGCATCGTACTTCTGGCCTTTACTGGGAATTTCAATGATGCTTGGAATAACAGCATTGTGCTCCTGAAGCAAATGACGAATGGAGTTTGCAACATGCTGGCAAATTATGATAATTCCAATATCTGCGCGATTCGTTAAAGAGACAAAAGCGAATTCCACTTCAGCAATGGGAGTAGAAGGAGTAATTACGTAGTAATTGGGACTCTCATTTCCATTTTCTTTGTGATTGGTATTGTCACCAACTCCTGCGAGCAAGAAGCCAGTTACGGTATCTTCATCACCAATGATACCGATAATTTTTTTGTCACCGCTGCGGTACCTCGTGAGATGAGACATTTGGCGATACTTTTCCACAATGAATGGGGACTGCTTCCTGGTCTTGGGGAAAGTCGGGAAAATAAACAACTTCTCAGAGAATAATGGCTCTATCGGACTGTGAAAAAGAAAAGAAATGCAAGCATCGAGGAGAAAGATGGAAACAATTGGTCCAGGCACGGAAATATGTTTCCTTGGTACCTATTCCCCCATCCCAAATTCAATTTTTATATTCCTGTGTATTCCGTAGTTTTTTGTGTCCGTCTTTTCTTTTTTTTTCTTTTAGCTGTCGACATCTTCCTCCCAACCGAGGTACTCTGGAGGTTCTCCACGGATTATCCGAAGGAAAGAGTCGGCTTGCTGACCATTCCCAGAACTGTTCAACGAAGCTTGATACTCAGCCAGTGTTAAATCGCATACTATCTCAGATTCCTGATCACGACCATCTACAGGGTCAGAGATAGCTTCCGGGGAATCAATTTTTCCGTTCTGAATCTTTAGAATGGTTCTCCCCATGGTTGTGTTCCTCAATAAAAACCTATGAAAAGATCCTCTGCCTCCCCTACTCGTTTCAGTTCTGTTTGGTTGTTTGTCTCGTTTTAAGCACACAACTGTCCACCTGAACTATTACCAAATCCTCTATATCTTTGAAGGAAATATTAGGAATAGTACCGCTATTCGGAACTTTAAATACCTTGGAAAGAAAACAATATAGACACAAAAAGAAGGCCATCTAGCCGAACGCGCAATCATTGGCATCCTTCTCCTGGTCATTTTCTTTATTCCACAATTACGATGACAAAACGCAAAAAGGTCTCAACGGTAAGTTCGTTTTGTCTGTTTGTTTTTGATTTTGTTTTTGTTTTTGTTTTTTTTTTTTGTTGTTGTTGTTGTTGTTGTTGTTTTACGATCAAATATGGGAAGTGCTCATATTTCTAAATGTCGGTAATAATAAAAGGTTATACTACTTTTTACTCTTCGGAGAAAGTACGTTTTCACGTGTGTGATTTTTGTTGTTGTTGTTGTTGTTTAAACGCCATATTTTTCAGGTCCTGCTTTTAAAAAAAATGATTAGGGTTTTAATTCTACCCATCCTTTTGATCTTTTAAACAAAAAATAACTAAAGAAAATCAGGGAGAATCACAAATACAAAACGAGCAAAACTCTCACATTCAGCTTCTGAGGAGGAAACTTGTCATATCTCAAGAACTAATACCGGGGAGCATTGAAATTATTATGCACCTACCTATACTACTCAAAAGATTGATGCTCTCATCTCGAGAGAGGAAAAAAATAGAATTAATAAACCGAAGCTACAGATGTTGACAATCCAAAAAGCAGAAAGTAAAGCAAGAAAGTAAAAAATGGAAGGAAGAAACACTTTGAACTCTTCTTATTCGCCGAGGAACCCTATCCTGAATTTACTGTCCAAATAGAAAAATAAATAATGAATGCATATATTGATTAATTGGTATGTGTCTGATGTTTGAAAATATTGCTGTCAGTTATGGTCTTAGGTTTAGATCTAATACCTCTTTCTTTTGTATATATCTCTGTATTTAATTATTTAAAATAAATTATATTTCATTTATTTACTTTTTCTGAGACGATATTCAGCACAATTAGCATTGTTATTACGAGTGCTTTACCATCAAAAAAAAAAAACATCAAGAGAGTCACTTAATTTAGATATCTGGAACAACCTTTAGCATACCTACTGGTTTCTGTTGTTGTGGAGTTTATTTATTTATTTTTCCGGGTACCATCACCACAATTTCCAATAGTTTTTAATCCATTACAAACTTTAAAAAAAAAAGAGTTTTCCTTTATAATTATTTTAGAATACCTGAATTGTTTTAGTAATTCAGTAATTTAATTTCCTTGTTTTTTCTACAATTATATAATTTATATTTTATTAGATCGGTAAAACCGTCCAAAGAGAGTTGGGAGCTCTCGATTGAAGAACTTTTCTTCTTGTTGTTTCTTTTTGTTTGTTTGTTTGCTGCTGATTTTCTTATTATTATTAATTTTATTTTGTCGGGCTGTTGGGGGACCTTTCCTAAGAAGATGGCCCAATTTTATGAGGTCACTGCCGAAGTAGATGTTCAAATTTTTCTAGCTCTTTCTATAGCACTACTAAACAAATACACCGTTGAAAGCATATAAACGTGGCTAGTCTCATCCCCGTATTATAAAAAAAAAGTTCCACGTCACGACCCTATGGTTTCCTTTATTGTATTCCTTTCTTTTACTGTATTCCTCCTCACTCACAGTGGAAAAAAAAGTAATCAATAAAATAGCGGCTGGTTATTTTCCCACCATTTTATTTCACTTGTGAAAGCAACGTCATTCTCTCAGGACCATATATCATCAGCTATTTATCTCAAAAATGAGCTAATGACAGCAAAAAATAAAGAAAGAAAGGAAAAGCGAGTGAAAAGAAAAAAATCATTATAATAAAAAGGAGTTGTTAGGGTCGCAATAAAAATAAAGGGAAAATACAACAACAAATAAACGCGGGAGGATATCGAAGCGACGACATGTGAAAAAAATGAAACACTTAACTAAATTGGGAAAATAATACACAAACAGATCATCCATATTAGAACAGCATCAAGATCAAAAAGTATTTATGTGTCGCTTTTTCCCTGTCAGATATTCAATATATATTATGAACAATTCTTTTCCAGAGATACTCTACAAAAAAATCGCGATTTTCTCTTTACAGAGAGGGAAGGGTACGTCCATTGCTATAATGTAATAATTAAGAATCATTTAAATAGAAATATGTTTAATTAAAATGAACTGCAATTATAACTAGTTAAGGTGTTTATATTTTTGATATTTTTCTCTATTTTTCTCTATGCACGTGTTGATAAAGTTATGAATAAAAGCTATACAACTATCTGTCACCACTTCGGTCTGCGATATCTCCCGCACAAAGAGAAAGACAAAAAAATGCAACTATTGGCTTCTAAAAGTTTGCGGTACATATTCTTGTCAAACTCATTTTATGGTTCGGTTGTGCCTTTCATGTTAAGAATTTGTTTCTTTTATTTTAGCGTGTTTGATTGTTTTTTTTCAGTTCCATAGTAACAGCTGCAATTGCGAGAGTGGCACGGTGGCCGTGAAAATGAGCCGCGGGAGAGATACCCTAAGGGCAACTACCTCCTGGTGCGAGGGGCGGTTGATGGAGCAAGGACTTTCCACTGACAGTTATGCAAGCCGCCGCCTTCCAAGCGACCCCCTGCCCCGACCATCGGAGACACGACCCCAGAGTTGGAAAAAGTGGGAAAGCACACCAAAAACGAAGCACGCACCCTTACTTAAACTGCGCACATAAACCTTTACCACGGCGGCAGCCACTTTTGTAGCGAAACACAGCATAGAAGGCCGACAGCGAACGAAAAGAACCTGAGAAACACCAACCCGTAATGAAAAGGAAGGGGGTTTGGTCCACGAAGAAAGCAAAGGAAAGAAAAGCACAAGGGGAAACACACACACCCGGAAGAAACAAAGGGCCGCCCATCGAGAGATAAACCTTCCGTCTAAGGCTTTTTTTTTTTTTAAGGCACACTAAAAAAAATCCGGGCTACACAAGCCGCTGGATGGTTTATCTCCATATTGATTGCTGAGCGGCCCCACAACCTACATACCCTCCAAATGGGTTAGATTATATCCCCAGGCTGGCTTATCCATTGCACCTGTCTTTTCGCTTTCCGTCTAACCTGTGCCCATATATCTTCCAATATGTTTGAACATGAGCAGCAGAGGACCCTTTTCCTCCGAACGAATCGTACAAGAAGTCCACGGCCACGAAGTAAGTACCCAAAAAAATCGTACTGGCTCGAAAAGGGCAGACGTACGAGAGCGGCTGGGTGTGCAACGGGATGATGAAAACGAGGGCTCCAGCGGTAACCAATTACCACCGACGGAGACTATGTGCATTCCTAGGCCTCCTCCACATCCTCCTCACCCTAACCATCGGCGGTCTCCGCGCCAACCTCCCCGTAGTCCTTCCCCATGCTTTTCATGTATGTCCTAGTTCCTTGGCTGCTCGTTTGTTTCTATCTCAGAAGGTATTTCTTTCCTTTTCGTGTTTCTCGTCACCAAAAGGTCGTGGGGAACCTTGTATGTTTCAAGTTTATTTGCATATATAAATGTGGCTCAAAAATTTGTGGCTGGGGCTGTTGTGTCCTCCAGGTTTCTCTTCTCTGAGGCGCTGTGTCCATTCTCCGGCCATTTTAAAATTGATCGTTGGGGACCATAATATAGGTTTCCCGTTGTGCGAGAAAGAAGTCCCTATAATCAAGAAAGAAATCAGCCGCTGCACCGAACGTGCGAATGGATTAGCGAACTGGACAGCCACCTCCGACCGTGTGCTTTTCCCACTTATGCGATTATTCCCACATATATCTTCAAATGATTAATCTTTCTTGAACTTATGTATTTTTATGTAATTTAAGATAATGGCATATGATAGATGTATATATGATATAATACTATATAAAACAGTGATGAATAATCCAGTAAAATAAGACCTATCATTAATCCTAAAGCCATACACATTAGTGTACCTTACTTTAGCACTAATTACTATGCAATGGAATCATCAGCTCAATGGTCAGTGGTCAGATGACAGCTGAGGGTTAGAACCGACTTACAATATTTGTATATATAATGGCAGTGTATATAATGGCAGGTACAATATGAAACCTTTAATAGAAACGAGTATTAATTAATTAATTATTATTTTTGCATATAATAAATAGCTCAATTTACTATCAGACTTTTAATTACATTTCACTTTCCTAAAAATATATTAGATCATTAGATTATGTCGGTCAAAACATCTCATATACAGCTATCTTGTATCCCCAAATTTCTCTCTTCTATTTAAGAGTTTGTTGCACAGCATTTCATTCGTTATTTCTAGATAATATGGAATATTAATAATATCAGCAATAATAACAATATAATAATAATAATAATAATAATAGTAATCAATTACAAGGCCCTCGAAGATCGAAAGGAATTAACTACAAGATGGGTTCACCCCAAATGAAAGTCAAATACATCTCTTTTAAAGGGTTTTGTGAGTCCTGTAGATCTTCTTAATCAGGAAAAGCTTGTGGTCTGCAAGAATATGATGCTTAATTTATTAAAAATTATCCTCCAGGGTAAATAGTAGAACAAGTATCGCAGTCATACCACCCACAATAGTGCTGATTTTTTTTTGCTGTCTTAGTATTATTTATCAGAAAATACAATGTATTATTTACTTCTATCAATAGATTAGTAGGTTTTTCAATGGAACCTTATCAGCTCCTATCAGGATAAAAAAAAAGAGTGAAGAAACAGAAGGGGAAGGGTCAGAACGAATAAAGTGAGAAATTTCACATAAAGAGTTCAATGAACCGACATTCTTTATTACAAATACAGACATGAAGGTTGACACGAAGATTCAACATCCTTAGATAACAACAAATCTTCACCTTTTACATTAAAAGTACTTGAATCAATCTCATCTGAAAGGGGAGTTGGGGATGGGGTAAGGATTTAGAATTTCTCTTTGAAAGATTTACAATTTGGAGGGATAATTATAAAAGTAAAAAATAAGTAAAATAACATCTAAGAAGAATGAATCATCGAGGAATAAATATATAATCCAAGATAATTAATAATTTATTGAGATGAATAAAATACACACGGATAGATATTTTGAAAGATGCATTTTCTTTCTTATTGCTGATTGTAATCACAGATTCAATTTGCAAATTGTTTTGAAAACGAGCAGGATATTTAACAACAGGAATAATAGTGAAACCAAAATACCCTAATCTGCTCAGTTGTTTAATAGCGAATCTAACACTCAAGAATGGCTTACCTGAATAGCTTGTTTAGTTTTACAAAGACTTTCTTGTTTTGTTGTTATATATATATATTTATATAAAAGGAGACGATTCCTCTGAAAGTATGAGTACCTTATAGCTATGGCATTATGAATGGTTGATGGACATATAATGGAGAATATCAGAAGTCACAACGCTAAAATAAAATAATAAGGAGTATCCAGTAAAAAATAATACGGCCGAGAAGAGTTTGACTAAAAGTACAGCAATCTTTGGATTTTGAGAGGGGAACCGCAATAATTCCCAGATTATCAGAAGAGAAGATTCTCAACCACTTTAACAAAGATTGGTGGAGGGTTGAATGAGGAAATTAATCAATTACACGAGTCACTTCTTGTGAATAGTCTATCTATAATGGGAATAGAATTCACAAAGAAAATTTTCTTACATTTTTTTGCTTCTTCAATTCTTTTTTCCTATCTTTCTGATTTATTTATTTATTATTACAATTAGAGATGATGAAGCTTTTGGAGTCGAAGAAAAGGAAAAAGAGGAAGCTCTTATTAAACGACAATTCCATAGTTTATCATAATAAAATATAATGAAAATAATAATAATGAATAAATCGTCGAGGACACATATTCTTATGAACATAGAATCATGAAATAGTTGAATGTTGTTATGTTTAGTGTCATTTCCATTTTTCGATAAGGATCAAAAGGAACTATAGAATTAAACAGAGTCTTATAATACTCATGCCATGTTCTGAAAGATTATTGAAGCTGCCGTGATTGTCTTTTGCCACCTCTTCCTCCTGTTTACTTCTCTCTCATCCGTCAACCCAACATACCACTGTACCTTGAGCACATATGCTAATTGTATTATATTATATTTCCTGTTCTCAAAGTAACCCAAACAAAAGAACAAAACAGACTTCAGGTGTGTTATTTCTCCTCCAGAGTCCTCATCTCCGTGCTAGTGATTATGAGGAAACCCTTCTAACATACGCTAACCAACATCGTATATTACATATCTATATTTAAAATATATTTGAACGGAGAGCCAGAGATTTCCACGAAGTGCATGGAAGGATACCATTCAACATCTCCTAACCCTGAAGGCATCAGTCTGGGCTGCGCTTGTACAGTATTTGCCCCTGAAAGTGATGGGACTACCGTTTTCTCAGCATCACGAGGGGGTCGCACCGGAGGATCGTCAGCAGTTGAAGGGACAGGGACCCTCCTAGAAGTACGGCGATTATGGGTTTGCAACACTGCTAGTGATTGGGGGAATGAAAAAAAAGAAGAGCCTAACCCAAGGGAACTTTTCGGTGGAAGTTCTGGAATAGGACAGACGTCAAGTAGCAAGGATCCGAATGAAACATGTGGTGAACGATTTGGAGAGGTTAAGAAACAACTCGTGAACGGAGACCAGAAAAAGGTTTTCTCTCTGCGTAGTTTAAATGGAAAATTTTCTTTTTCACGGACTGCTCAGCAGAGGTTCAACTCATCGAGGCCCCGGTACGATCTTTATGGATTCGTACGTGTGAAAGACACTGACCATCGCTTTTCGGGGTGGTATCCGCTTTCCCGCATTGGACTCAAGCTGCGGGGCAACACCATTAGTAGCCCGTCATCTCTTTCCTCTCAGAACACCCAGTTGATACGTGCATCTGATGTGATTCATAATCCTATTTTGAGTAATGTGTATACAGAAGTAACACCTGGAATGGCTCGGACAAAGCGGAGAGAAAAACTTATGGAATACCTAGACGAGCGTCTCCTTCGTGATGGAAAAACACCTACCACTATTCGTTATATGATTTATGCCCAGCGCTACATCTTCCCTACGTGGTACTACGCTCCTTTCGGGTTGCTCAACCCTAGTTACGATCCGATGGGTGTTATTGAAGAAGAAGAGGAGGGAACGACAGTGAAGCAGGAGGTATGTGGGGATTCGAAGAGCACTAGAGACGTTTCTGAAACACCGGAGCTGAAGGTGCGCAGTAGCAAAGAGGGGGAACTTGGAGAAGAGGAGAATCAGAGTCAGAGTGGTACAGCAGGGGACAAGGAACGAAAGCGGAGAGCTATTCGCCGCAACGATTTTATCCGGGACGCATACTTGTGCCCTTTTTCGCTTCGTGTGTTTCCAACTTTAGACCAACTTCATTACGAAATACGGCAGTATCGTTGTGGGGACCACCACGGACAGAAACTTGGGCCGCAGAATTCAGAGAAAAAAACTTATCCCCTGACCAGGTCACACTTGCTTCATCCGCCAGGAACCAAGATTTATCATGATACTTACCAGGGGATTGCTGTGTACGAGGTGGACGGTAGTGAGGACGTAACGTACTGCAGGCATTTATGTCTGCTCGGGAAGTGCTTTCTGGAAAAGAAACTCGCTGGCCACGATGTACACAACTACTATTTCTATGTTCTATGCCTCCACTGGCGTTATTTCCCAGAGTTCATGCGGATAGAGACTTTAAGTTCTCACATCCCCTCACAGTATGAAAAGGACAATAACGGGGATGACGTCTGGTTTTTTGCGGGGTGCTTTTCTTGGGAGAAGGATGTCACGGAGTCTAACCTCGCCTGCATCGTGACACTCCCCTGCTTTGCTATGCACGCTACAAGAAGACAAGGAGGATCTGACGCGGCGCACCAGTCCGGAAGCACCGCGGGACACAGCCAGGCGCCGTGGTCCTCGAACAGAGTAGGTACAGACGAATCTCTTGTGTTACCTCCAGACTCCCTTCCCCCCCCCGAAGATGCCCCTCCTGTCCCTCGGGGCCTGGGACAGTTTATGATTCGTGTGAGTTACGAGCTGGCGTCTCGCCGGGGGTACGTTGGAGGTCCGGAGAGACCTCTATCCGATCTAGGGACGGCTGCCTACTTACGTTATTGGCGGACCGTGCTGCTGGAATGGTGGAGCCAGCGCCTGTCAACATTGGATCAAAGCCAGCTAGAGGGAAGGAAGGACACGGAGGGCTCTGACGTAAAGCAAAATACTATTGTGTCTCCAACCAGTAGATATCAGGGGAAGGGTGGAGCGGCGGACCAGCAAGGCGCACTCCCGCTCCGGATAGAGTAGCGGTGAAGCAGGAGATCACGTCTGGGGAAGGAGGACCTCTGAGGAAGAGACCGAGAGTGGGTGGGGATGGCTATCGAAAGGCCGGAGGCGATTGGAAAGAGAGTCAGACGAAGGGGGAACAAGAAGGAGGAGCACCACCGGTAGCCCACGTGGCCGACGGCCAAGGGTACACCATTTTAGATTTAGCTCTCGCTATGGCCGAAGCGGGGGGCTGGGAGCAGAGAGTCCTGCGGGTGAGGAAGACGACGGAGCGCCGCATTATACCATTACTGAAGTCGCTGCTAGCGCAGGATTAGAGGTATCCGATGCGCTCCGAGCTGTGCTGCATATGGGGCTCCTGCAGTGGTGTGGCGAGACACGCCGCCCCAAGTGGGTTCTCCCCCGTGTCTTCTTGCAAATGGAACACGATAAACTGGAGAAACGATTCCGCGAGGTTGTGCGCCATGGAAGCGGAAATGGAGGGGCAGGTAGCTGGAGAGGACCCAGGTTTCATGCTTCGGCGACGGATGGATGGGGGTCCTCTTCCTCCGTTCCGCCCTCGCCGATACCGCAGGTGGCATGCTTTGTTCCCATGTGGCTGCTGCCGCAAGCGAAGTCGTATGAAACCCCGTCGAACTATTGGGAAAATAAGAATCCTGAAACGTATTTCTAACCCAGTCGTTGCCCTCAGCGCAGAGTTCCGACACAAGGAAACGACAGACGAGAACAAAGGAAGCAAGCAGGCATAGACGAAAGGATAGGGATTGTCGCACTGCGTTACATTTTTTACAATGATAAAACCAAAATCTCTGCGGAGGGAACGTAGAAGTCTAACAATATCACGTAAGTCTCGAAATTCGGGATACAGGATACCTATAGTGTATATTATTAGGGAAATCCCTGTACTGTTTCTTAGCTTTTAAAAGAATCAAACCTGTTACCACGGAGGGTCCTTCCTTCACCTCTTTTCGCTTCTTTTCTTCTTCTTATTTTTGTGAATCGCTTTTGGTGTGCGTGGTTGTCCCCACTATCAGTTCGTTGTAGAGAACCCAGAAGGCCCTTTGCGCCGTCAACAGCGTCTCGGAACGACGGAGAAAAAAACTATTTACCTCCAATCAAAAAAAATTCTTCTAGACTTCGAGTTGCTTGGAGGTCGCTTATTGGGCAGTACTATTAGACAGATACCTGTAGTTTCTACCAGTATTATCTTTTCCGTCAGAAAGACGGTTCATTCACTTCACTAATACACAGACAAAAATAGACACTAGAAAACATGGGTAAAACGGTGGAGCAGATCTATCAAAAGAAAACTCAACATGAGCACATCATCACCCGACCCGACATGTATATCGGGACTATCGAGCCCGTCACAGATGATCTTTGGTTTTTCGACGAGGCGGAGCACATTATGAAGTTGCGACGGTGCACCTGGATTCCTGGCTTGTATAAAATATTCGATGAGATCCTTGTCAACGCCGCAGATAACAAGGTGCGGGACCCTGACGGACAAACGGTTATTAAAGTGTGGATCGATTCACATCGCGTCCGGGTATTCAACAATGGTGAAGGAATTCCTGTTCAGAAGCATCGCGAGCATGACTTGTGGGTCCCTGAAATGATTTTTGGCCATCTCCTTACATCGTCCAATTATGATGATAACGAAGCCAAAGTCACAGGAGGGCGAAACGGTTTCGGAGCAAAACTTACGAACGTCTTTTCCACGAGATTTGAAGTGGAGACAGTACACCAGCGCAGCCGCAAGCGGTTTCACATGGAGTGGCGCCGAAACATGCTGGAGCATAGTGAACCAGAAATCACCCCTTCCGATGGGCCGGACTACACGATGATTACGTTTTATCCCGACTTTGAGAAGTTTCATATCGAGTGCTTCACCGAGGACATGATACTTATGATGCGCCGAAGAGTCTTTGATTTGGCAGGGTGCACCGATAAAACGCTTAAGTGCTATTTGAATGATGAACGGATCGCTATCACAACCTTTCCAGAGTACGTGGATCTCTATCCTACGATGGGAGAAGAGAGAGTGAAGCAGAGCTATGCAAAGGTAAACGATAGATGGGAGGTGTGTGTGCGGGTGTCCAACATTGGTTTTCAGCAAGTGAGCTTCGTCAACTCTATTGCGACAACTCGCGGAGGGACGCACGTGAAGTACCTCATGGACCAGATCATCGCCAAAGTAACAGAAACAGCGAAGAAGAAGAGCAAGACAGAAGTGAAGCCCCACATGATCAAACCCCACATTTTTATCTTTGTGAACTGTCTGATCGAGAACCCGAGTTTTGACTCCCAGACGAAGGAAACCCTCAAGTCCGACAAGTCTAAGTTCGGCTCAACGTGCGAAATACCACAATCTTTGATTGACTACATTCTGAAGTCAGGGATAGTTGAGCGTTCCGTTGAGGCTGCCAACAGTAAACTGACAAAAGAAATTGCCAGCAAGCTGAAGACCTCCGACCGAAAGCAGATTCTCGGAATACCCAAGCTGGATGACGCCAATGAAGCGGGAGGGAAGTACAGCTATCGATGCACTCTCATCCTTACCGAAGGTGATTCTGCCAAGACGCTTTGCACTGCCGGATTAGCAGTGAAGGACACCGACTACTTTGGTGTGTTCCCCCTACGTGGAAAGCTTCTTAATGTTCGTGATGCAACGCTGAAGAAGGTGATGCAGTGCGAGGAAATTCAAAATATCATGAAGATCTTGGGGCTGGATGTTCGGGAAAAGTACACCAGCGTTGAAAAGCTCCGCTATGGACACCTCATGATCATGGCAGATCAAGATCACGACGGGTCCCATATTAAAGGGCTCATCATTAACTTTATTCATCACTACTGGCCTGATTTGCTTCGTGTGGATGGGTTCCTGCAGCAGTTCATTACCCCAATTGTTAAAGCTCGAAAAAAAGGAAGGGGTGGAACGAGCGCGGAAGACGCCCCTGGTGGTACCGTCTCTTTTTTCTCTATGCCTGACTACTTTAAATGGAAGGATATGATGGGGCCAAATCTTTCACAATACAGCTTGCGGTATTATAAGGGTCTGGGTACTTCCGGAGCGAAAGAGGGGCGTGAGTATTTCGAGAATATTGAGCGCCATCGTCTGACATTCGTCAGCAATCAAGACGAAGACAGAATTGCAATGGCTTTCGCTAAGGACCGCGTGGATGAGCGCAAAGTGTGGATCACACAGTTTAAGGCCAACGAAAACACTAACGAAGGGATGGATTACACCATGCATCGAGTGACGTACAGAGATTTTGTAGACAAGGAACTTATTTTGTTCTCCGTCGCCGATTGCGAGCGGTCTATTCCAAGTGCGATCGATGGATTCAAACCGGGCCAGAGGAAAATTCTATTTGCATGTTTTAAGCGAAACTTAACGAAATCAATTAAAGTTGCACAGTTTGCCGGTTATGTCGCGGAGCACTCTGCCTACCATCACGGGGAACAATCTTTGGTTCAAACCATTATTGGGATGGCACAGGATTTTGTGGGAAGCAATAACCTCCCGCTGCTGCAGCAGGATGGTCAGTTCGGTACTCGTCTGCAGGGTGGTAAAGATCACGCTGCGGGGCGTTACATCTTTACGCGGCTCGGCCCGCTCACGCGATTGATTTTTCATCCCGCTGATGATTACGTGGTGACCTACAGAGATGACGATGGCCTGTCCGTGGAGCCGTACTTCTACATTCCCATCATTCCCATGGCCCTCGTCAACGGGACCTCTGGGATAGGGACGGGCTTCAGCACGAGCATCCCCAATTACGACCCGTGCGCTGTCATTGATAACTTGGTGCGGCTGATGGACGGCGAACCCGTGCAGGAGATGAAGCCGTGGTACTTTGGATTCACCGGTGAAACGGAGGAGAAGGAGAAAGGGAAGTTTATCTCACACGGACGGCTTCAGGTTCGGCCAGATGGGGTGGTGTGTGTGACCGAGCTTCCTGTCGGGGTCTGGACGCAGCAGTACAAGAAGTACTTGGAGGAGCTTCGAGAGAAGGAAATTGTGGTACAGTATCGTGAACACAACACCGATGTGACGGTGGACTTCGATATATTTCTGCACCCTGAAGTTCTTCAGGCCTGGCAGGCGCAAGGAGTGCTGGCGGACCGGCTGCAGCTCAAGGAGTATGTCCACGCGACGAACATCATCGCCTTCAATCGCGAAGGGCAAATTACGAAGTATCTTGATGCCGAGTCCCTGCTCAAGGAGTTCTATATCATCCGTCTGGAATACTACGAGAAGCGGAAGGCGTATCTCCTGGCCCAGCTCCGCCGGTCATGCAGTAAGCTCGAGAACATGGTACGTTTTGTCCGGGAGGTCGTGGAGGGGTCCCTGGTCGTGACGCGGCGCAAGAAAAAGGAGCTGCTAGTGGAGATGGTGCAGCGTGGATACACCCCCTTTCCGCCCCAACAGAAGAAGAATCTATCTGCTACCACCATTGTGGAGGAGGACGAGGAAGACACTTCCGGGAATCTCGCCAGCGCCAGCGACCGCAGACAAGACGCCCAAACAACCGCCCTGCACGGTGACGACATGGCGGACCTGCTCCTGGTGGCGACGGACGAGGCGGAGGAGGCCGCCAGCGAGGTCGAAACGCCGGAAATCCGGCAGCGAACCAAGGACTACGACTACTTGCTGGGGATGCGGTTGTGGGCTCTCACGGCTGAGATGATCGCGCGCCTGGAGGCGCAACTCCGGCGTCTTCAGGAGGAGCTCTCCACCATGGAGCGGCGGACGCCGAAGGAGATGTGGCGCGAGGACCTCGCGTCCCTCAAGAGCAAAATCCTCTCGATTTTTGAGTATCGCCGAAATGAGATTGAGTCGATCAAGCGCAAGAAGTTGGAGAAGAAGCGGGAGTTCAACGCGGCGCGGCTTCGAATCCCTCTCCTGTCGGACAAGGCGCGACAGGCGCTGCAGAAAGAGATGGAAAAGCGGCGCACTGCGGGCCGCGGGCGCACCACCGGCGGCGACGGAGAGGAGGAGGATGGGTTCTTCTCCATCCCCGGCTCGACCACGACGAGAGGGCCGAGAACCCCACCCGTGGCGCCAGGGAGCCGGACAGAAAAGCGGCCACCAGCCAAACGACGACGGAAGCGGCGCGGGAGCGACGACGACGACGACGACGATGACGAGGACTGGCTGTTTGACAGCGACAGCGAGGACCCTGACGACATCGGCCCCGAACAGGACAGGGGCAGCGCATCCCCGCTGCCGCGCCGTGGAGTCGCTGGAGGGGCCCCCAAGCCACCTCGGGCGCCACGGAGCAAGAAGGCACCTGCACCCGCAGCGGCACCTGGCAGCAGCAGCAGCTTCCCGGCCGCTCAAACGCTCGCCTTCACCTCATCCGACTCCTTGTTGCGCCACACAGCGACCGCCAGCGGCGAGGGTAACGTTGATGATCTGGACCTGTTCGGCCTCCTCGCGGTGGATCCCCCGGGCGGTGGACCACCCGCCACCTCTGCACCAACGTCCTCCTTCCTGTCCGGGCCAACCGCGGGGCCGCCGGAGGCGAAGGCCCCCGGGCGAGCGGCTCCCAAACGTGCCCCAGCAGCCAAACGCCTCAAGGCAGAGAGCGGCGAGGAGAAGAAGCCGAGCACCCGTCAGCTGCCTCTGTCATTCAGCACTGCGGATCCAGCTGCCAGGCCGGGGGGCCGGGGGCCGGCGGAGGGTGCGGGAGAGGATGAGGAAGAACTCGCTCTGCTGGGTCTTCTCCCCCCTAAGAGCACCTCATCCACGGAGCCTCCCCCCACCGCCAAAGCGCCGGCGAGAACACGGGTAAAGAAGGCACCGGCCGCGCCAGGGCGTGGGGGGAGGAAGGGGGCCAAGAAGCCTCCAGCGAAGAAACGCCGTCGCGGCGGGAGCAGCAGCTCTGAGGAGCCGGAGCTATCTTCCAGCGAATCCGAATTTGAAAGCGATGAGGGCACGGAGGACACCGAAGACGATTCAGAGTCCGACTTCAGCGACTAAGGCCCTTATCCTTTCGTTCGTTTTTTAAGTGACGAAAAAGAGAACAACTGAAACAAAAGGGAAGAACAAACAAACAGCTCTCTTTCCCTCCCAGAGGGACACAACCAATTGACCTCTACCCCCCCCCCCAAAAAAAAAAAAAAGAGGAAAGAAGAGGGAAATCCTGTTTTTCTCGCTGAATCTTTCGTTTGAGAATCAACCCAACTTGTGGCTGTGGAGGATTCAATCATTAAAAAAGAGTACCAGTCGACAAAACTGGATCTTTCCTCCTCCCTCTCTCCACTGCACTAACACACACACCACACAGATAGACACTTTACAGTTACATCCCGTACTAGAGACCCCCCTTAAACAGAAATCAGATACCTTACGCGCTACTGACGACGCACCCGTGAGGCGTGACATGAACGAAGAAATGGAAATTAACGCTTTTTGAACTAGTTTTTTATCGCCAGATGTGGCAGCTGCTGAGACGCCCTCGATGATGTGGATGGCCGTACTTTTAGTTGTGACCGAAATGCCCCCTCTCTCCCTCTCTCTCTCTCTCCCTCTTTTTCCTACGGACATTATAACTATCCAACAGTGAGGTGAACTGTTTGATTTTTTTTCTTTATCTTTTTCTCTTTTTACATCATATTATTATTATTATTTTTGTTATTTATATATTATTTTCTACCCTGTAAAGTGTAATAGAGAGTCATGTCTACTGTACTTGATTCAGAGCCGAATACCAACTACGAGCCGTCCCAGGATGAGATCAAGGAGTACGGCAAGTGGCTCGGGATGAAGCTCCCAGAGGATAACTGCTTCTTGTGGATTGCTCGCGAGGGGCTCAAGGCACCGCTACCGGAGTATTGGAAGGCGTGCAAGAGCGAGAAGGGAGAGCTGTACTACTTCAACTTTAAAACGGGAAGCTCCATCTGGGACCACCCGATGGATGAGCACTACAAGGAGTTGTTCAAGCAGGAGAAGAAAAACCCATCTCAGCAAAGCATAGGAATGGGCGCGAAGAGCACCGGGGGTGCGGACGCCGGGGGGGAGAGCGGCCCAAAGAAGATTCGGAAGAAGCCCCTCCCCGACCCCGATAGCGAGGAGAGCGCCGGGGGCCAATCGAAGGGCAAAGTCCCCACACTCAACACCCTGAAGCGGAATAAAACGCTTCCCGACTCGCTCAAGATCGATTTCGATACAGGAAACGGAAAGTACTCCGGAAAGAGCACTGCCAGCGCTGCGTTAGAGCCCAGCCCTGCGGGCGAGAAGGCCCCCGCTGAAGCCAAGCCGGGGCCTCAGAGCATTTTGGCACCAGGGAAGCTGGCGCCGCACGATGAAGTCATCGCAAGCGGGTTCAGCGGGGTCAAGGCACTTAGCAAGATCAACTCTCCCGGCGGGCCCAAGTCGGAGGAGGGCACGGCCAAGAGCGCTGTAGGGAGGGCGCGGAGCCCAGTACAGCACAAGGAGGATGCGGGGAAGGAAATAGAGGAAGCGCGCAGGCACGCATCAGAAGAGTTAACAGCCCTCAAGAAGCAGCTCGAGACCGAGAAGGAGAAGTCCATCGCGCAGTACAAGAAAGAGATGGACCAAGCGCTGATCGAAGAGCGACGAAAAATTGATGACGAGTTCAGTAACGCGATTGAATCGCTGCGAGAGGAATATGAAGAACAAAAGCGCGTTGAGGTGAACCTTGTGAAGAAAGAGTTCGCAAAAAAATTAGAGGATGAGAAGGAGTTGATCGAGCAGACCTTTAACCATGAAGTGAAGGAGTTTCGCCAGCAGAAGAATGCTGAATCCACCAAGGTGCGGGAGGCTCAATCCGCAGCTTTGGACGACGCCCAGCGTACTTACGTAGACTTGAAGAGCTTCGCCAGTTCCTTCGTGCAGGCATACGAGGACCACTATCTTTCCATGGCCCAGGCTATCAGCCGATCCATGGCGGACATGGACCTCCAGCAGCAGAAAATAGACCAGGCGAAGCGGGAGCTGGACCTCGAGC
Organism: Vickermania ingenoplastis; assembly: GCA_010157825.1. Taxonomy (NCBI): domain Eukaryota; phylum Euglenozoa; class Kinetoplastea; order Trypanosomatida; family Trypanosomatidae; genus Vickermania; species Vickermania ingenoplastis. Next base: position 305,770 of record VFSE01000283.1, on the reverse strand, counting down.
TACGGAAGCTGAAGGAAGACAACCGTGCCTTAGTACTGCAGGAGAAGGAGAAGTCCATAAACGAAATAGAGAGCATCAAGCGCAATCACCTACAAAAAATATCTCTGTTGAACAATGAAAACGACGAGGAAATCTCCAGAATTAAGGCCGATCACGCCAAGAACATTGAAGCGGCCCAGAAGGAGGTGGGGCGTCTGCAGGAGCAGTACGAGGAGCTGCGGCGGTCCAAAGAAGCCCTCACCAGTAATATAGAGAAGGAGAAAGAGGAGATATTCAACCCGGGGCCCCCCGCTGCCTCCGCTGCCCCGCTGCCCTGCTGCCCCTGCTGCCCCCGCTGCCCCCGCTGCCACCGCTGCCCCCGCTGCCCCCGCCGCCCCCGCTGCCACCGCTGCCCCCACTGCCACTAGCGAGAGCCTCGAGCTCCGAACATCTTTGCAGGCCATTGCAGACAAGGCAAAGGAGGAGATCGCCCAGGCCTTCAGTGGGTCCATGAAGAAATTTTTGGAGGAGTATGGACTGCAGGTGGTGCCGACCAGCTCTCCCTCCTCACAAGCCACCAACGACAACGACGGGGCACTCTCCTGTGGGAGCGCCTCACCGGCGGAGGTTCAGCAGCCCAGCAGCGGCTCCTCCGGCGCCCACCGGCGCTCCGAAGAGGCGGCGTACAAGCGGCCCACGCTGGATAACAACCTGCTCAAAGCGTCCCCCGAGCCACTGGGGTTTGAGGCCCCCCGGTCCCCGCAAGAGCGGGAGGGCATGAAGCATGTGCTCACAGAGATTCTACATGAAATATTTGCCACCTCCCCCTTTATAACCCCGTCGCCGTCGAAGTCCAAGGAGCCAGAGGTGCGGTCACCGACTTCCCGCAGCGCTGCACGGGAACCGTCGATACGGAGCAGCGGCTTCATGCCGGGGAGCCACGACGTCGTGGAGAGTGAGAGGCAGCGACTGCGCCAGGCGGAGAGGTTCATTGAAAACCAGCGGCAGCACCTGGAGGAGCGCCGGCGGAAGCTCCGGTTACTGCGGAACCAGTGGAAGGAGCGCGTGCTCCAGGCCAAGAGCGAAGGCGTTCGTTCCACGTCGCAGCGAGGTAGAGAACTCAAGGCCCAGGGGATGACCCTCGAGATCAAGTCCGGGAACCTTGACAGGGAGATGGGAGTGCTGCATCAGTCGGAGCTTTGGCTGCAAAACAAGAAACAGCGCCTGGCAGAGTACGAGAGCCTGTGCGAGGAGCATACACGCATGATGTACGGAGGAGGCAGCGCATCCCCCGAGAAGGAGAGTGGGCTGAACTGGAGCATCGACACGGGGTACCTCATGACGGGTTTTTTCAACCCTGGTGACCACCAGGGAGGGCTCTCCAGCAGCCGGGAATTTGGCGGTGGCTCCTGCCCCATCTCTCCCGCACACCAAAACAGCAGGTCCACCAGCCCTATGGTCGCCACAGCATTGCACCGTATTGAAGAGCGGCTCGATAAGGTGAGCACCATGATCGACAAGACCAACCGGCACATGTCCGGCAGACCCCGAGCCGCCTCTCCAGGGGACCAGTACTCCCCCACTACCCCGTCTCCTCAGCCGCAGTCCGGCCGCCGGTCACACCACGCCCGAGGAGAGTTCAAAGGGGTGCTCATTGCTGCCGATAGCGGTCGTGGGGCCCCGTCGCCGGCGGTGCGACACGCAGATCCTGCCTCTGGTAGGGGTATGGCGGTGAAAAGAACCAACAGCCGGGGAATGCGGTAGGAACAGCCCGGAAGTCGCAGCCCCTTCCCCTTTTTCTCCCCGCCCCTCACCCTTACCGTTGTGTACTAGAACTTTTTTTTTTTTTAAAACCATGCTTTCTCTCTCTTCTACACTCATTCGATTCTTGTTTTCTTTTTGGGCTGTGGCGTGCAGAGCGTAGGCGGACTAACACGAGCCGCTGTGAATCAACACCTGGTGCGCCTCCTTGTAACCCCCCCTTCCATAATAACAAGCGTTTTTTTTTTTAATATTTTCTTTACACGCTAATTTTGATTTTTTTTCCTTTTTCCTTTTCCCTTCAACGTATTTAACGCCAGTTGATAAAGGGAGGGCTACTGCAACTGCTTTTCGACTACTGCGAAGGGCCGACAACGGGAAAGCTGTCCTCCCACGCCTGCGCCTGCGCCCATCCATTCGCCGGACGACGGCAACTCTCCCACCTGGAAGAAGGGGGGGGCGAGAGGGGCGACAGCCGTGAGGGAGAAGACAGAGCGCTTTTTTTGTTTTTGTTTTTTCTTCACCGCTCATCTCATGACCCCTCCATTCATCTTTAAAACAACAGCAAAACACCTCTGTACAATTATGGTTCATTTGTGATGGGAGTGGGTTCTTTTCTTTTCTTTTCTTTTTATATATTTTTCTATCTTTGATGTTTCTCCTTTACCCGTAGAGAAGACAATTAACAGATGTTAACCCCCGCGACGCCATAGATACATAGATTTCTTTCTTCCAGCCATATTCTCTCTATTTTCTCTTGTGCGGTGTTTTTGCGACGGCCCTGTACACCTCTTCTACTGCGGGGTGTGCGCATCCACTCGGAGAAACAGGTAGGCCACAGACATTTAGGGTAAAGACCGAGCCCCCACCAAAAAAAGTCAAGTGTGAGAGTGCGCTGTGCTGTGGTAAACGTCTAGACAAGATGCACGGATCGTCCGATACACCGATAATAGAACTCCTTCGTTTCTCTGCCGGCACCTTTCTCAAACGGCAAATGGCGAATGAAAGAATTGACAAAAAAAAAAGAAGAACATAAACATAAAACTTGACAATAGGTTCTATAGTTATGGAGAGAGAGAGAGAGGGAGCTGTCCAATGGACATGGACAACCCTGCATCCGTTTTTTTTTCCTCTCTCATTTCCAACAGAACAACAGAAAACAAACAAACAAAAAAACAACAAACAAACAGAGATTGTTTACGACAACACAAAAAATAAATTATTATCTGGTTCCTTTGGCGTCACCTCAGTTGCTGGGCGAAGACATGGTAGAACAACAACAGCCGCCATCTGTGAATCCACTTTCTTTCCTCTCCCTCCTACTCTCTCTTTCTCTTCATTTCTCAAACGTGGTACATTTTTTATGCCACACTGGGGCGTTGAAACGTGCTCTCCTCTCTCCTAACCTAGAACTCGCTCTTGATCGTTTCTGCTTTCTATTTCTTTCGTTCCTTTTCTTTTTCTTTTTTATTAGCATTCCCTTTTTCTTCTTTCGAAGGTCGCAGACAGTTTGCTTCATTGCAGCGAGGGCCAACGATTCATTGTAAAAGGACGAAAGAAAGACCCCCCAAAAAAAAAAAGAGAAAAAAGAAACAGATATAAAAGCACAACAGAAGGAACCCGAACCCTTTTGGAAGCGAAAAGAGAGGGGGCGAAACTGCAACGTCAACCCGAGACACAGACAAGAGGAGCTAGTTCAGCACCACAGGAGCTAGACGAGCAGAGCGGTGCGTTCCTCCTCTCTTTTCTCGGTGTCCACCAGCGCTCAAAATATTTTTTTTTCATTATTATTATTATTTTATTATTTCTTTTTCTTCTTCTTTTTTTTTTTTAATAAAATTTTATTTCGCTTTCTTCTTTTCCACTTCATCTTACTCTTTTTACTTTATAAACATTATTTTTCTTTTTTTTTGTAAAAAAAATATATTGATTTATTATTTATTTCTCTTCTCTCACCCCCACCCCCCTTTTATTTTTCTTGCCTTCCTTTACCTAGGGGAGTCTGCTCGTCAACGTGGCAGTACCACCATATCCGTGCCGATCTTTTCTTTCTTCGCTCTCTGGGCATTCCACCTCCCTTAGGCGAACAGAGCGAAAGGGCAGATAACAAAAACTAGCAGGACCTAAACCAAAAGAGAGAGAGGTGTGTAAAGCAGCACAGCAACAAAAGCCAACAAAGAAGAACGGAATCTCGCATATTTCCCAAGCGTTCTTTACATCCTTTGGATTCCGCTGCATTTCAAAGGGTACGTTCGATTCGCGCCTTCGTTCCTATTTTTTTCTTTTTTATTTTACTCTTGCCTGTGTGAGTGAAAAAAAAAAGTTTCCTTTTTCTGTTATTATTATTATTATCAAATTTGCTTTTTTTGATCGTCCCGCATATATATATATATATTTGGGAGCAACGAAAGAGGAAGGCCAGTCCTTTGGACTTTACCACAGGAAAAAGAAAAATAGAAGAGCGGAGAAGGGCCCAGGCATATTCACGGTGTCGCTTTCTCGCTCAATAGTTCTCTTGTTTTTTTCTCATAGGAACTTGACTGTTGCCTCCTCTTTTTTGTTTTATTTCGTATTTTTATTTATTATTATTATTATTATTATTTTTTTTGTGTCGCGTAGGACTTTGCGAACAAGATAATTTTATCGTTGGGAGTTTCGCCACACACACCTATTCTTCAAGAAAAAAAACCACATACATATAATCATCTCTACTGGGAGAGAGTGAGCCCCTTTACCGACAAGTCATTCCTGCCGTCTCTTGGCAGCAGAAGCATTGAAAAGTTCTCCCTTCTCCCAAGAAGGTTTTCATTGGACTTCTTTATCTGTTATTCTTCTATCATTCGACATCTTGTGTCTCTGGGACCCGTGAACTCCATTCTTCTCGGCGCACGCACTTCTAGGGCTGCACCTGCCTCGCATCCCATTGGCTTGCGGTTTACTCTTTCTTCGTAGTGGTGGTGAACAGTGAAAGAAGCGCGTCTCGACCGTCGCTTATATTTAGCCCACCCTAATAAATATACATATACATATTATATTATATATTACTATTATTATTTCTCGACTGAATTATTTTCATCATTCTCTTTTTTTTTCTCAAGGAGCAGGGGATCGTGAAGGACGCCAGAGTGCCACCAACTCCGAGAAATATTTTTTTTTTAAAAAACTCACAAAAACTGCATTGATTTGATTTACGATTATTTTTATCATCATTATCTTCAAAGTTACAGGAGATCATCAGGCATCTAAAAAAAAGAAGGGAAAAACAAAGCATTATACATCCATACATCTATCTTTCTATATACACCTGCTCACTGTGGATCAATCTTGTGGGTAGTCAAAGGAAATTTTCAGTGCACAGCTCACCCTGCTCCTTTCAAAGGTAACAGTTTTGTCGTTGGCTACACCATTTTTTATTTCCCACTGCAGAGATACAAACATCTAGGAACAAATCTATCAAATATTTACATTACAGATCAGTTCCTTTCTTCCTTTTTTCCTTTTTACCTTTTCCATTCTTTATATCTGTTATAAAACACATTTTGATCTGGTTTGGGCATCTATCTATCTATCTCTTTATATCAACATCCATCATTGCTACTCTAATTTATCTCTGTACCCCCCTCCTCCCTCTTTTTTTCAAACGTGAGGCGAATTGCAGTGGGCTCTCTCCTGAAGCTTACACTGCTCGCGACAACTGAATCATTTGTTGTCTTCTTCCTTTTTTTTTCTGGATAAGAAGAGAAATAAAATACTTCCATCCTTTTTATTTTTCTCTTGGATCTCCCCACTGCTGACCCTTTAGGCATTACTAAGGCATCCAACAGGACGTACTTCGAGGAGGTCCCCTCTTCTTTTTTTTTTTGTTTCCGGGTATTTTTCTATAATCTATACTCTATACTCTATACATCTAATCCTACATTAAGCCTCCCCATACAGAGTTCCCCCCTTTTCCCCTTGAGACTGCTGCGCGGGGCTTCTATCGTCTGGCAACCAGGTTGGAAGATTCTCGACACGGACGGCTCCAAGAAGCACTGATCCTGATCCTCCATACGCATTACTAGACTGGATTTATTCGTGAAAAAAAGTAAAAGTAAAATTATTGTTTGTCTGTAGGCTTTCTTCGGGTCTCGACAGATTACTGCAAAAAAAAAGAAGAAAAAAAGGTTTGACTAGGTATCATCTATATACATATATATACATATATTTCGCATATTCCTATTCATACGGACGACGATAAGCATACACCTTTCCATACAAAAGCCGCTACCATTTTTTTTTCTAGTGATAAAGCTTTCATTGTCTCTTTTTTATTTTTATTTCTATTAGTTTTTTTGTTCATATTTAGAGAATCAGCATATATATAGATATATATAAAGAACAGAAAAACAAAGGGCATCAACGTAACAACCGTCTAGGGGATATAAAAGAAGAAAAAGGTATATTAAGGGGCGAAAACAACAACAACAACAAGAGTTAGGCTCACTATCTACACGGACACATACACAAAAGGCCTTCTCCTCTCCTCCCAGGACCTATATAGAAAACGCTAAAAGGAAAGAAGATCAAGTAGTAAGAGCAGAGTACTATCCTATAACTCTCACTTTATACTTTTTTTTTTTCCACCGGAATCGTTGGGTGGGTCGTTTGTACAAACGAAAGATCCACAGCAATCCCCATCAGGTGATCCCTTTGGTGTAACCTTCTACACAAAAGACATCCACTTTCATCGGATCGAAGATCTTTACCCCCCCCCCAAGTCGCTTATTGTAATAAGTTTATCGAGTGAGGGATTCCGTTTCCATTCTTTTCAACGCTTTTAGGGATAAGTCTCAATTGATTGTCAGATCTCCCCTTCCACATTCCGAGTACTCCCCAGTTTATTATTATTATTATTACTTCCTTTTTACTTTGGAAGTAGTATCGTTCTGCATCTTGACTTTTAAGAAATCATCATCCGATTGTGTGTATCTTCCTTCTGTGTGCCGAACAAAATAAACGCACCAACAAACATTGCAGCATTTCCCAGCATTTACAAAATAGATAAAGCACCCGCAAACTACTTTCGACGGATTCACACGTGAGAAAGCTAAAGGAACAGCTTGAAAATACGGAAAGGCCCCTCCACCATCCATGTCTCAGCCAAATAGCTCTACGCCCCACGAGGCACGGGACGAGCTGCCGACCCCTGACGCTGAACCCTGCACATCCCCCATTCTCCCTGCGGTCCCCAGCGCTGCGATCTCTCAGATGCACCGTTTTGTGGGGTGCAGGCCCTCCCCCTCCTCCCCGGAGCCGACGCTTCTCAAGGAGGATCCCGGACCCTCTCCGCTCTTTTGCTCGGGGAGCTGGGACAGTGATGGTCTCGAGCACCACGGCCCCCCCCCCGCCCCACAGCCCTGTTCCCTGTTCTTTGGGCCCCCCAACGAGGAGGAGGACGAGGACTTGTCGAACTGGCGGGCCCAGGGCCGTTCCGCCGGCGAGCACAACAAGCGCCGTGGGATAGCGCGAGGCGGGTGGGTCAGCCCCCTCTCCGCCGACGGAACGACTACCATGGACGTCGCATCGGAAAGCACCTCCCTGGGGCACTTCGCCTATCCACGCATGATGGCCTGCCGCTGCTGCACACTCCACGAGGACACGGATGACTGCCGTGGGGCGGAGAGCGTGGCCCACACCATCACCGATGTCACGCTCTCCCTCTCCCAGTCTCCAGCGGCCTTCGGCGGCTGCGGCGAGAGCTCCCCCAATAGAGACAAGAGGGGAGCCAGCAGCTTGGGCAGCACCCCGCACATCGCGCTGGGCCCGTTGCCCACCCCGGAGGGTCTTCCATGTGCCACCTCCCTCTCCAACATCATCGACACGGCTGTGGGGCAAGAGGACCAGCACCGGCAGCAGGGGCCGCGTAGCCGCGCGATCACCGTTGCGGCTGGCGCGGACTCACCGTATCACGGCACCCCCGTCGGATCGTCTGCCTTCCCGCCGCTGCCCAACACTGAAGGCTCGCCCACACTGCTCTCCCCCGCAAACGACGACGGCCCCCTCGCCGCCCGTGCCGCCCCCCCGCCGGAGAGGGCAGTGAGAGTCGTTTGCAACCCTCGCTGCAGTCCACCGCGCTCATGGGCCAACGAGAGAGCCCCACCGGTGCACGCCGATCCCGCGCTGCCGCCCTCCACCACTGCGGCCTCGGCGCTGCCCCGCCGCCGCCTGGTCCTGGAGATGAAGTGCCGGCCCGCTCTCGCCCACCCCACCCCGGAAGCAAGGGAAGAGATCACAGGCGTGCTGCGATGCGCTCCGGGCGAGTTCTGGAGCCGCAGCCGCAAGAGCGAGCAGGACAGCAGAGGAAATGGCGTGCGAGATAGACATCACCGCCAGTCACCAGCGCTGCTCTTTTCCCCCCCGGCCCACGCTGCCACCACGTCGCAGAGGAACCCAACGCAGACCAGCTCGGCAGCGGCAGCGGCAGTGGCGGTCGTGTCGTGCGAGAGCCTTACCGTAGCGGCGATGCAGTGCCACTGCCCGCCCCCCGCCCCATCCGACCGGCTGGTCGAGGAGTACCTCCGGGAGGCCAGCGCCACCGCACAGGGGCCAACGCCAGAGGACCCGGCAGAAACGAAGGCCATGAAACAGCGCCGGCGACCTCCCCCGCACCACCGCAGAGTAATGCCGGATCGTCTCCCACCGCACTCGACAGCCGTGGGCGCCACCGCCGGCAGAACAAGGAGCGCGTGTACGGCAGTTACAACATAGGCGAGTTCCGCGCTCCCGCGGCGCTGCTGTGGGGGGAGAGCATGCGCTACTGAGGCAAATTCTATAGGAGGTCGAAGTGTGTCGCCACAGCGTAAGTAGTGTTCTTCTTTTTTTTTTTTTTCTGTTGCGGCATGTTATTATTATTATTATTATTATTATCAGTATTTTTTTTTGCATTTTGTTTCTCTCGCGTGTCGTTCATTCTCCTATAAGACTTGACATTTAACGGTCTGGCAAGAAAACCAAGGATCGATATAGATATATCTATCTTTTTTTTTTAAAGAAGAAAAATGTAGTAACTGAGGGGAGGGAACGAAGTACCGCAATCAGTATCTCTCTACACGAAGAGCTAAGCATAATAATCATTATTACGTGAACTAATAAAAGATGAAGGAAGAAGAAGCTAAACAGTACTACGGAGCTATTAATGTTTACTGTTATACACATCTCAAATAACAATCGTAATTGTGCATTGATAAATAAGAAAAAAGAAGAAGAAAAAAATTTGCTTCTGGCCTGGGAGTGCGACACGATGTGAAGGCTGCTACTCATTCCCGGTGCAGATGACCACCAAGGTCAATTAGTCAATACACGCTGCACTCGACGTTAAAAAAAAAAAAAAAATCAGAAAAGAAGATCAACAGCCATTCTAACGGAAATAAAGTATTTAAAATAGTAATGGTGCTATACATACATAAACCTAACCACAAAATAACAGAATCGCCCAATAAAACCTAAGAACTGGGAAGGAGTTGTAGAGAAAAACAACAAGAAGTGAAGAATAAAATATATAAATTGCACAACAAATGGAAAAGGAGCCGTCATTTCTAAAGCATGACTGACCCCCTCTCTCCCCTTTACACACAGACACAAACGATCTTTAGACGCAACTACTTTTTTTTTTGTTCTTTTTTGTGCTTCATTCTTCGTCTTTTTGCGGGTCGGTTCTCTGGGCATCCGGAGCTGTGTGTGTGAAAGGGAAAGGAGGGAAATAAAAAGACAAGGGAAACTACCCCTTGGCTTCATTTTTTAGGATTAAAATTGGGTTGTACTTTTATTGATTGTGTCTGTGAATCGGCTCACTATAAAAATAGCAACGAGCAAACAGAAGGAGCGACCAGGATCTGGATCGCGGGTAAAACTTTTTTTTGTTTTACACTTTCACACATACATACATATATATATATATATATATCTATGGCACGAATTTACGACGAGGACTCCATACATTGAGGGCTCTGGCGGCACCCCTTCGACACGCTCCGCCTTCTTCTGTTTGATTCGTATCTCAGACTCTGCCGTGCACCAGCTCTGGTGTCGAGACATACATACACCTATACATACGCCTATACATATGAATTTACTACGTTAGCACATTCGGATTCCTTATCCCTTACCATTCTTGACACATCCGTCTCACGACGCTGTTGATGCGATGTGCTATGCAGACATACAACTAGGGTACCCCCCTACCCTAGCCACCTGCATTCACTCTCACACAGAAAAAACTCATTCGGCAAGGAAAAGAGGATCTCCCAAGAAAAATAAAGAAATAAAAGCAGTGAATGAATAGATCCCAGTAGAGTAGAAGTAGAGGTAGAACATCAAGCAGAACTGGTTCAAATTAGCTTCTTCTTTGGCTAGAAGAAGAAGAATAGAGAGGAATGGATTGATCCGCTGCCCCTGTTATAGAAAAGAGAACAAAAAATCAAAAAAAAAACAACAAACAACAACGACAACAAAAAAACAAAAATAAAAACAGCATCAACGAACAGACCTTGTTCCCCACCCCTTAACCCCCACTTTGTAGGGGCGTAACAAGTAAGGGGAAGAACAGAACTGCACTGACCACCTCGTTCTTGGGCACTGCGTGCCTGGGATGGGAGTGCGTCGGATCCAACATACCCGCAAAAAGAGAGAGTGGCATGACGAGAAAGAGACAAGCAAACAAACAGAAAATACTTTCGTATACCGCATTCCGACAGAAGGAGTGCGACAGAGCTCCGTACGTATCTGCGCTCTCTCTCATCCCCATCTCTGGACGTATCTCGGGTGAATGAAACACGACTTATCGTTATTAGTGTTTCCGATTTAAATGACTTTCCTATACTGTAACTCGTCTGAATATAGTTTGGAGTTATTACTTTTTCTGTTCTCTTTTTGCCTTTTTCTTCTCCGCGGTATTACTATTCTATATATATATACATATATTATATAAAGATCTATCTTATGTTCCTTCCTGCTCATCGGTCGTGTTGATGTTTCTTCGCCGACTACGTGACACTTTTTTTTTGTTATTTGATTCATTTTTTTTTTGGTGATATGCCTCCCCCTCCTCTGTATTACGGAAGAGCTTCTTTCGCTACTCGCTTTCATGTAATCAATATCAATAACCGGCATGCTGTGAATGGAAAAGGAGTACAGTGCGACCCCCCAAAAAACACACACAAACACACACAAAAAACAAACCAGTGGGAGGAGACAGAGAGAGCTAAGGATGCTTTCTGCATGCCTGCATCGTGGAATTTATTGCGCCGGCATCAAGTGCGCCTAAGGCCAAGGCTTTCACCGACAGAGAAATCGAAGCAGAAGAGCGTGGGCGAATCTGTTGAGGGTGGGGATTACAACAAAACAACAACAACAATATATTCTAAATGTGATCTTTATGATCTTCATTTTTGAATTTTAATGTATTTTTATTTCTTTTTCTTTACTTTATGATTCAATGGGCAACGGGAGATCAAGTTTTTGATAGAGAGCGTTTGAAGGGTATCCAGGGCGGTATACCATGCGTCTCTTCCCATTCCAAGAGGTCCCTCTGAAGGCTCTCTCCCGCTTCCCGTTGGGTTCGCTCTGACCTTTGGTGGGTTTTGTGTCGCCGTTTACGTCTTCGACTCGTTTGAAGGCGGCCTTGCGGAACACAGCGACTTCTTTGGAGAGAGACCGTCGCGTGAGACGTGCAAGGACCGAGGGATTTTTTTTTTTCTTTGTCTTCACGTGTTGTTGTTGCTGGTACCAGAGATACCTCGGGTCCTCCCATAATAGGTAGTGGGGGAGGGATCCGCGCACCCCTGTGAACGAAACTGTACTTCAGTAGCGCCATGTGGGGTGCAGGAAGAAATCCCCCCCCCCTTTTCCCTTGTAGCCGCCGCAGCGCACAACAATCCTCACGATGAAGTGTAGAAGATCCGTATTCTTTTGTTCCTTTCTTTTATTATTATTATTATTATTTGATTGATTTTTTTTTTTGACCCTGTCCAACGCAGAACGGACTGTAGTAAGTCAAGGTGGCTGTGTATCTACAGAACGTGCGCCAGAGAAGAGTTTGATATATATATATATATATATATATGTCTTTTCCTTTTTCTTTTCCTTTTTCTCTTATATGAGCTAAGGAAGTTGTACGTATTTGTGTACGTTTTTTCTATCGTATATCTATCTTTATTATCCATGTCCTTTTTTTTTTTGGTCTTTTCTTTTTCTCTGCGGTAATGTCATCAGAGAGGTGCTGAGATGCTCTGAAAAGAAGCACTTTGCCTCCTTGAGAGCTGCTTTTAGCATTTGCTGGCTCAAACATGGCGCTCCCCCTGCCTTCCCTCCTAAGTTTCGCGTCTCTTCGCCTTTGGAAAGACTTTCAATTATTATTATTTTTTTCTTTTCACGGGGAGACGAGGCGAGAGGACGATGTGCGCCATACAACGGTGACACCTCGCCTCTCTAACATCTGATGACCCCCCTGAACTAGCCCTGTTGCTGTTCTCCCCCGTATCGCCGCGTACGTACGTACGTTAGGGGGTACGCGCGGGGGTGGTGCGTTGGCCGAGGGGGGGGGGGCGGAATCCTAGTCTCTCTGCCCCTAGCACCTCCCCTTTGTACGTACCGTTAGGGTTAGTGCTCGGCGAGGGGCACAAGGCGGTTTGACGGGTCTTCTTTTGCTCGTCGCGCTAAAGGAAAGAAAGAAGATTGAAACAAACAACAACAACAACAAAAGAGACGAAGAGAAGCGGAAAAATGCGGATGAGGATCTGTAGGCCTCCCGCGGGGACGTACACCTCACACCAACAGACAGAGGGGAAAAAAAAGAAACAACAAACGACTGGATATTGATCGGTTTTTGATCTTTGTTTATTGATATCTATTTAAGCACGTAATCTTCCTCCGCATAAACGCAGCAGTGGGATGTGCTTCCCTCTCGATTCTGAGTGCCGAATGCTCCAATCCTCTCTCTCTCTCTCTCTCTTTCTCTCTTTCTTTCTTTTGTGTGCTGCACGGTACTCTCTTGGGATCCGTATTTCTGGGCCTCGCCTGACAGCGCATAGCGATTCGAAGTGGGTCACACACCACTGCCCTATCCGTGTATAATCCCCGCCCCCCGTTTTTAATTAGTAAATTCACATACTTTTTTCAGTGTGTGTGCATATATATCGGTCTACTCCATCTATTTTCTTTTCTTATTATACTTTTTCTCCCCCCCCCCCTCCGCTCTCTCTCCCATTGTATTCTTCTTTGTATCCTTAAAAATAAAAAGAAAAAAGGTATTCTCTGTGCAGCGGTACCCCTTAGCTGGTTTCCCTCCCCGTAGATCCGAAGCGAAACAGGTGCACACACAGCTGGAGACTTTAGGGCTCTGCTCCTCTCGACGCTGTTCCATCCCGCGCGCAGGTGGCCTCGTCCATACCGTCCCCGCCCCATTTTTTCTTTTTCTTTTCCTTTTCTCTCTGTGGGGATTCGGATATTTCCTCCTTCTCACGTGAAGGTTCCAATCGCGGCGAGACGCCCTTTTTCATTTTCTTTGGGCCATTGAAAGTGACGGTTCTTTACTATTATTATTATTATTATTTATTATTATTAATATTATTGAATTTTATTTATTTCTCTTCTTCTCTTTTATTCTTTTATTTTTTTTTCCTTCTTTTTTTTTGGTTTTGTAGCTCAAAAGGAAAAAAAAAAGAAAAAAAAGTAAACGATCAAAGGCACTTATTTAGTTCTCCCTAGCTATATTTTCATTAAAAATATCAAGAAACAAGGCTTGTTAAGGGAAGGAAAGCAAAACAACGGACTAACAGAAGAAGTTGGATAAGTACTGATCACCAAAGGTGAAGCAGAAGTAACAGCAACACCGTTTGCCCATCGGCGTCGTGTCGCGCTAACGTAGTCTGCTCCCTCCCCCCCTCTTTTTCCCTCCCAGGCTGCCTTGTGTTTATTTATTCATCACCATTATTATTATTATTATTATTATTATTATTATTATTATTATTTTGCTTGCCTCTCGTTTCTCTTGGATTTCTCCCCCCCAGCACAATCCATCACAACAGTCTCAAGGGGGAAAAAAAGAAGAGAAAGAAGAGGAAACTGAACGAGAGTTTTTTTTATTTCTTCTTTGCAGGTGTTCGATCTACACGAAGAAAACAAACAAACAAACAGATCACGGAGATTATTTAGTGCATCGAGCAACTCACCTTCCCCACTCAGCAGCGGTGCCGTAGACGTTGGATCTATCTTTATCTTATCCTCTCGGGGAAATCCAGAAGGGCCTTCTCTACCATCACCGCAGGTCTTCCATAATAATAATTCCTTCTCATTTTTGTTACGACATCCAATTCACCCGTGGAAAGGACAAAAGGTGTGAACACAGCGCAGCTTCTCCCTGCTCTGGTTTCCTTCTCTCCTGGCTCAGGCCATCGTTTTTTTTTTTTTTTTTGGGGCCTCTGGAAGGAACATCAAAAGAATTTCTGCTGGTCTGAGAGTGAAGTACGAGATATCTATCTCTATCTATAAATATATAATATATTTCTTGCTTCTTCTCGCCAACTTCTTCTTCTTTTCTTCTTTTTTTTTTTAAAATTATTCCCCCCGCTGGTTCATCTTGGCCTGCCGACGCGTTTCTAACCAACCAACCGCCCCCTCTCCTCCTCTCCCCTTCGATTCGTTTTCCTTACCTCTTCTTCTCTGTATATTGATAGATCTGTATAGGGAGGGCTGTTTTTTTTTTCTCTTTACTCGTTTCTTGTTTCTCTTTATTCCGATTACTCCACCACCCACACACACCTTTTCTGTTTTACCCCATATATATATATACATTTTATATTTTCTCTCTTTGTGTGTGCGTGTGTTTTCTGTGGGATCACCCGAGAACATTTTTTTTTTTCATTCTTCGTCTTTATATTATTGTTTTATTTTTTACGCTCTCGTCTTCCCAGGGATACCAAGATCAAACAGCCACGACTTTGGTCGTTCCCATCCTCTATTTTTTATTTTTTTGTTTTTCCTTTTCCTTTTCCTTTTTTTTTTTCCTGGTGCAACAGTTTTTTCCTCCTTTTTTGTGTGGAGTTGGTCTCTTCCTTTCCTCTCCAGGCTTCCTTTCACATACACATATTTTCTTTTTCTTTTTTCTTCTTGGTGTTGCGTTGAGAAGAGTACGGACTTTCCAGCTGCGAAGGGAGGTCTATCTGAATATTTTTTCTTTTGTCTTCTTCTTTTTTTTTTTTTTAAATACTTCTTCTTTCTGATTGGTCTCACAGAGCAGTGCGTGTCTCTGGCGGTATTTCGCTCGTTATCGACCTTCCGTGAAGCACATCAGTAGCTAACGTTTTCTACTGTTTGTGAAGAAAAGAAATCGTTCAATAGAAAGAAGGAAAAAAAAAAGAATAAAGAGAAAGAGAGAGAGAGAGAGATATCGTAAAGAGGAACTCTTTCGTAGCTGTCGTAAGGGCTAATTCTTCTCTTCTATACCTATATATAAATATATATAAATATATTTATCAGTACGAGAGAGAGAAAGAGAGAAGTGAACTGTTTTGTTTGTTGTGTTCAACGGGAGAGATCCGAGAGCTGTTTGACTTACCCATTTAGCTGCAGAGTCCTTTCACATATACAAACCAGCAAATACCATCATATCCCCTCCAAGCAACAAGAACAACAAGAAGCACACAGGAGCCGCCGGGGTTGCTCCCGTCTTCGATCTCTCTTCCCTACTTTTTTTTTCTTCAGTTTATTTATTTATTGAAAGTTATTTTTTATTTGTGTTTTGCTTCCTTTTCACGGCTACAACTTATACACTCCTTCCAGGGTCCCTCGTTCTTTTCTCCGATCGACATCGCTGGACAGACACCCGTGCGGGAAAAAACAAAACAAACTACACGAAGGAGGTCCACACATCTACGTGTTGAGTTCCAAGTATTTATTATTATTATTATTATTATTATTATTATTTTTTTTGGTCTGTTGTATTCTAATTCATTCTAACTCTCTCTTTCGCTCGCTCTTCCGTTTTTTTTTTTTTGTTGTTGTGCGTTCGTTGCCCTTCAAAGAAAAAGGAAAAAAAAAAGAGAATTTAAACCTCTTCCCCAGCGATCACCCAGCATTGCACTGCTGCTCCTCTGATCGATTTATTCTTTATTCTTTATTCTTAATTATTATTATTATTATTATTATTATTTCTTTTATAAGAATTGGTTATCACCTCCTTCCCCCTCTTTTCCCGCATTTGGACGCCGCCGCTGTTGTCCTGTTGTGGTGACGATTATTACTACTGGTATTATTGTAAGCGGCTCTTCTTTTGCCTTTTTTTTCTTCGTTGTAAAAAATAATTCCCACCCTCTTTTCTTATCTCTTTTGGCACGAACAACGAGAAGTGCAAGAAGAATATAAAAAAAAAAATATAGAAACTAAACATACAAACTAAGCAAACATACAAAAAAACAAACTAAACAAACAAACACGAGGATCTCCCAACCGAGAGAAGCAGCATTACGTTGCAAGAGATAAAGAAAAGGAAAAAAGTGCACTACGTAAGCACAAAGAAAGCAGTTTCACGGCATCGTATTATTATCGTATCATTTTCTTTTTGTGCTTCAAAAAAAAAAAAAAGAAGGAAACCGAGTTGTAAGTACCAACGAAATAAGAGTTCGTTTCTACTTTTTTTATCATTTAAAATTGCTTTACTTTTACTCTTCAACAACAACAAAAAGAAAAAGAAGAAAAGAAAAAGAAAAAGAAAAAGAGATTATATCAAAGTGTACTACGAGTATATTCAGTTGCTCTGATTCGTGTTCCCTTCGGCAGTACCCTGTTACGATTACCAATTTATCTTTCCCTTATTATTATTATTATTATCTTTCACTTGTTCAGCTTAACGCTCTCCCCTTCCCACTTCCTTCCTTTAGCTTCTATTATTATTATTTTTTCCGCGGTGTATCAGAAGTAATCACCTACCGAACAACATCAAAGGGAGAACTTCTGTTATCTTTATTATTATTATTTTGTTCGCTGAATCGCGAAGACGAAAAGGCGGTCGCAGCGCCCCCCACACTCCCCTGCGTGGTGGCTAACTACGGACCCCCACTCGTGCGACGACGTGACGGATATCAGCGCTGCTTTCAAAGAAACGTAAAGGTAAAAAAAAAAAGAAGAAAACAAACAAACAAACAAACAAAGAGGCAAGAGGGCGGCACATTTTTTTTTTTATCTTGGTCTTCGAGACGCCAGGCCCCACACCTTAGACCGTAGAACTAAAGGAAGAACTGATCATTGTTAGGGGGAAAAAAACCTTGAAAAAGAAAAGAAAAGAAAAAGAAAAGAGGGAAAGAGATAAACATCCGCAACCCGAAAGGATTATTCTGGTAGGGGCACTATTTATCTTTTTATTGCTTGCTCTTATTGCTTCCAAAGTAATATCTTGCAGCAACAGAGCAAAGACTCAATTAAACGATTTGACGATTTGACGATTTTTATTTTTATTTTTGAAAAAAAAAACTTTCCGGAACAACAATCACAACAGTGCGAGATAAACACTGGAGGACACGAAAACTCCAACTCGTTCTTTCGACTCTACGAGGGCCGACTCATATCACGAAGGGGAAATACAATACAATACAACAAAAAAAGGGGCATAAAAAGTGCCACAGAAGTTCGAGTGCGCTGCCTCCCCCACCTTCCTTTTTTTTTTTGCTCTTTTCTGAGCTAAAGCTTCTTTTAACACATTTTTATTCATCTAGAGTCCACATATACCGGACACTGGTGTGATCTGCCCATAAAAACTTCTCACACGACTCCTCGTTGTTGGAGTTGTTGTGGTTCTCTGCGCTACTTCCACAAGTCACTTTTTATAACCCGGGAAAAAAAATATTTACTTTCTTTAAATATATATATATTTTCACTTTTGTGGGTTTGCGACCTACTCTACTCTATTCTTGTATAGACTCACTCTTTAAATTGTTTATTATTATTATTATTATTATTCGAAGAAAAAACAACAACATCAACAACAACAACAAAAAACAACAGCAAATATATATATATTTTTTTTTGGGTGAAATGAACGATTTCTCTCAAGATCCCGAGACAAACAGTACTGGTGACAGCGCTGTGTACCCGGAACGGATTCACTCCCCCACGTGCGACGGTCTGCCGGGCACAGGTGGTGGTGGAGGGGCACACGGTGCGTTCCCAGAGACGAGCGTCGCAACGCCGAAGAGTCTGAGAGAAAACGAGAGCAATGCCTGGACGGCTCTACTTCAGGGCATCTGGAATAAGAAGCGTGCGCATAAACTGGAGCAGGGGCAGGACGATGACCAGCTGCATCACGAAGCGGAGACAAGGGCTGCGATGGGTACCGCAGCGCCAGGAGCTCCCAATGAGGAGCCCATGGATGAAATCGCTGTCCATGACCCCGCAGAGAGAGACGAGGGTAGACCAGCCGCCGTGGCCCGTCAAAGCACGCTGCAGAGAAATGGGTCCGGAAAGTGCGGACAGCGTCTGTTGCTTACATCTCCGACGGCTGGAAAAGAGCGAAGCAGCGGCCCCGCCACATCCCTCGCGTGGGGCTCGCCCAAGGCGTCGCAGGAGGAGGAGCATCTCCAGTCGGCTCCCCGTCCACACACGGAGGGCCGTACCGCGACGGCGGCCGCCGTGGCGGGGAGAGGGCGGCAGCGTATCGAAATGCGCACCGCGCCGCCCGCGGCGCGAGAGCTGTGGAGTGGTGGGCTCTCGAACAGTAGCAGCTCTGAGACCCCGTCTCTCACGATGTCCAAGCGTTCCAGCACCATAGCGGGGCCGGGCTCGAGCAAGAGCCAGCTCCCCTATGACGGCAGCTCCTGGCCCGCCACGGGCGGGGGGGGTGGCGCGCTGCTACAGCCACCCCCCCCGCCCGCTGCGACCTCCATCACCCCCGAGAGCAGCGAAGGAAATCTCGGACCCGCATTGGGGCCCAGCGGCTTCCACAACACCTTTGTGTCCATCACCTCCTGCTCCCTCCAGCGGCAGCTGGGCGCCGGCCGCCCCCACGGCAACGACTCGGCCGGCCTCCGTAGCGGCCTTCCCGTCGGACCGGGCGAGCTGCTGAAGACCATCAGCTCCGAGGAGCTGGAGGTCGACAGCGGTGCGCTGAGCAACGAGCAGGAGCGGCGCTGGTCGGTCGAGGACTTCTCCTCCGAGGCGGGCGGTGGCGGCAACAGCGCTGGTACAGGAATGGATGGGGGCGGCGGCACGGAAGCCACGAGCGCCTTACAGCCGCTGTCCATCACGACGACGGCGACGAGCCCTGCTCCGCAGCAAGAGACGGTCTCCACGCCGACGGGCCAAATGGCGGTCTTCCACGTTGCCTTTCCGTCTAGAGGGGCGGAGGCCTCGATCACTGGCCTCCTCGGACCACCACAGCCACCACCGGGCCACCACAGAGACACCCCAGACCCATCCGCACTCCCTCCCCCCTGCAGCGACGGCGATGGCGATCCAGCGGTGCCGGACTGGCTCGGCGGGACGCCCACCGCCGCCACCCCGACCCCGACCCCGACCTCGCCGCTCGCTCCCGGGTGCGCCAAGCAGCTGTTTCGCGAGTCCTCCGGCTCGGGCCTCCTCCACCATTCGCTGCACGCGGCGGAGACGTCGCCCTTCTTCTTCCTCTCTGGGTTTACGCCCACGGGGGACTCGCCGCCAATGCGGGAGCGGGAGGCCGCCGCGGCCGCGCATCACTCGCCCGCCATCTCCCATAGAAAAGGAGAGCCAGGGGCATCTGGGCCTGGCGTCCCGAGCCGAGCCGGCCCCGGGCTGCGGAGCCGCGGGGGCCTCCTGTCTGGCTACCCCGAGGCCGGGGGGGGAGTGGACGGCGGCACGCCGACCTGTGCATCGGCCGCGGCTGCGGTGGCCACCAGGGGCACGACGGCCGGCACCCCGCCCGAGCTCTATGGCGGCGGCCCCCTCTACGTGGAGCTGGACGAGGGCGAAGGGGCGTCGATAAGCTGCCGGGAGTTGGCCCGGACGCACAGAAGCTCGATGTCTTTGCGCTCCACGGAGCGGCCGCCCAGTGAAGAGGCGGTTGAGCTCGAGACGAACCTCTCCGCCCCGACGGCCAACGCGACCCGCCGCTACCCGCACTCACACCACGTCACGAACCCCTTGCTCGGGAGCAGCAGCAGCAACAGCACGGCGTGCAGCATGGATGAGCACAGGGGGAACCTGGACGAGATGAGCCGCCCGACCCTGACCCCCACCGATCATCTCCTTTGCTGCCAGCCCCATGTACTCGCCCGCCGGAGCGATGACCACAGCACGCCGTGCCACGCTGCGGCGCCGGGGGATGGCTCCGCCATCCCTTCCCCCTCGGTGTACACCGTGCCCAGCCCCAACGCCAGAACCAAGTCGATGCACCTCCCCCGCAGCTGCTGCAGCTGCGTGGAGAGCCGGCCGGCGGCGTCGCACCGCTATCGGGACCCCACCGCCGGCGCGCCGTCGACCCGCCGCGGCGCCTCCCCCGAGCCCCGCGCGGGGCTCGGGGCCGGGGCCAGCGTGACCTCCCCCACCGAGGTTGAGGGGGCCTTTCTGCTGTGCGTCGCGACGAACACCGCCATCGCCTCGCGGCTGGCACCCCTGACGGCCAACGGATGGCGGCCGCCGGCACGCCGGGCCCCCGGCTCTGGGGAGGGGAAGGGGGAAGGAACCAGCAGAGGCGCTGAGGTGGAGAGCGTCTGGCCCCACCGGCGGGATCCCGCCGAGAGGAAGCCGACGCCACCGCCAGCGCTGCGCGGCGATGGCAGCGCGGTGGCCCCCAGCGGAGGCGCCCGCCTCGGCTCTGCCCTCACACCCCCTCCAGGTGGGCCGGAGAGCAGCGCGTTTGCCCTGACGCCGTGGCTCTCGCCCACCGCCGCCACCCCCGTGCCGGCGCGCGGGAGCAGCGTCGAGGCGGCCACCACCCCCAGCCACCGGGTGTGGCGCAGCGGCACCAGCATCGGCCCGACACGGTTGCACAACAGTCTGCCCAGCTCGCTGCGCCGGGCGAGCGGGGCGAGGAGTAGAGCCCTGGATACTGAATTGTCTCTGCCGAACTGGTGCCGCGGCGCAGGCGAGGCCGGGGCGGGGGGGCAGCTGGACGTATGCCTGCTGTTTCCGTCGTCCGACCCGTCGTCGCCGACGGTGGCGGCCGGCGAGGGCGGGACGCCGCCACAACTGTCCTGTGCGGCGCCCCCTCCCGGCGCCCCGCCATCGGGGCTAACGGCCTCGATGCTGGAGCAGGTCGCCCTCAAGGCGGAGACGACCACCGAGAAGGTGAAAGTCTTTCTGGCCGCACAGCAGCAGCAGCAGCAGCAGCAGGTCGACCCGGAGAGAGTCGCGGAGGAGGACCGCGGGAGTGCGACATGTGGCAAGCCGGTGCCGGTCTCGGGCCCTGCCGCCCGGGAGCACGCTCCCCAGCAGAAGGACTCGACCAGCCGACCGAGGCCCCCCCCCCGGGCGCCGACCCTCCCGCACTGCCCCGTCCTTGAGGGGGTCGCCGCGCAGGGGCAGGTGTCCCCGCCGCTGCTCCCGCCTGACAAGCGGCGGGTGGCGTACGTGTACGGCCACTACCACACGGGGGAGCGGTCTCTCGGTTCCCTGGGCAGCACCCCGCCAGCGCTCTGCGGGTACGAGACGCCGAAGCAGCAGAGCATCGCGAAGGGCGCGGAGCCGTTGGCGGACCACGAGGCGACCCCGAACCCCCACCTGTCCAGCAGTACCCCGTCAATCCGACCATCCCACAACCTCAACATGAGCCAAGGCACATCGCCCATCGTACTCCCCGCAGCGCCGTCCCAAGCGATTGTGATGCCCCCGCTGCGCTGCGGCCGGTGGCGCCAGCCGCGGCGAACACCCGACGAGGACGATCGCCTCTTACTATCCACTGAACGGAAGAGACCAAACACCGGGTGATGTCGTGAAGAAACGGCGGCCCCTCCCCCCTCTCTCCCTCTCTCCTACAATCAAAAAGAGAAGTCTGAGGAAAGCGAAAGACAGAGAGGGGGAAAAAGAAAAGGAGAACCAAACCGAACAAGAAAAGAACGCATTTAATCCAATGAAAGCAACAAACAACAACTACGTGTGAATAATGTGAGAACGCACCGTGGTGCGTGCAAGAGCACTTTTTTTTTTTTATTTACAATAAATCCATAAATCCATAAATAAATTACATAAATTCACACACGTTGCGTTGTTCTTTTTTATGCCTTCCATAGCCCGTACTTTTTAAAATCGGGACCACCACCACACACCCGCACAGGCGTGCGGCACAATTTTTATTCTGTCCTATAGAGTGGCGTTCACTTCTACTACAAACGAATGTACATACACACAGGATACTGCTACCACTGATGATAGGCGGTCTGGTATGAGGCCTGCGGGCACAAGGGTCAGAAAACCGTAGCATGAACCACAACATCAACAATGAATAAAGGAGCTACTACGGGGGGTAGACCAACAATGTACACCGAAAACCAAAGAGAAAAAGAGCCGGACCCTTCCCCCCCCCCCCCCTCCCTCCCTCCAACACGAAAAGACACAGACACGCAAAGAAATGTACAATATATGAAGGAGAAGTGTAGAAGAAAAAATTAAAGAAGATGAGTGTTGGACTCCGTCTCATCTCCCAGACACAGCGTTGATGTTGGTACGGACCTCCTAATGGAATATCTTTTCCCACCCAGATGAGTGAAGGGAGAGATGAACGAGAAATACAGCGTACATTTTGTAGTTCCCTTTTTTTTCTTTTTTCTTCTTTTATTTATTTATTTTATGTTTTCAAGAGAGGGAATTAGAGAGAGAGAGAGACGGCACTCTAACAGTCTCCTCGTGTGCTGCTCTCTCTCCTTAGGCAACCCGTAAGTGATGATCAGGCATCAGCGCAGGGGCACACTATGATATTATAGTTGTTATGATTATGATTAATATTATTAATTTCTTTTTTTTTGTTACTTCTCCGTGCGTTAAAAGAAAAGGATTATGTTTTTTATCCTTCTCTCTCACTCACTCCTTCGACCGGCATTTCCGGTCAGCTTATACACTTATTGTCTCTACACACTTTCTTTTTTTTCTTCTTGGAGTATTATTGACTGATTTTATTGTTATTATTTTTTACTCTTTTTAAATTTATTTATACCGCTCCATATCATCGAACCGCATACAGATCTATCTATGTTTCAATATGTTTTCTGTTCCCCTCCGCCTCATTTTTTTTTTTCTCTCTGTGAAGTTTCTTATTTCTTTTCCTTTTTTTTAAAGTTATCAAATCTTTTTTTTGTGTGTAATCCATGTCATTTCGGTCATACCGCGCGCCTCTCCCTTCCTTCCCGCGCCCACCCACCGACAGACTTCGTATACAGGACACACCCACACACCCTGACACTGCTCTGCTGCGGTCTGGTGGAGAGAGACCCTCTAACCCCCCCCTCTACCTCCTCCTCCTCCTCCTCCTTTACCACATTTTGGATAGATCCTTTCGCCATTCTTTACGCACACACCGGAGATCTCTCTCTCTCTGTGCATTTGTTTGCTACTTTCCTACTTTCCTTTTTCTTTTTTTTTTTCGTTCTGAAGGAGGAACACATACATACATACATACATATAAATCTATATAGAGTTGGAGGTGTGCGACCCTACACCATCAACAGCAAACAAAATAGAAATTCAACTAGTGCATAAGATGAAAAAAAAAAAAAATAGAAAAAAAAAGAAAAAGAAAGAAAGACAGGTCCACATGCACCTCTACCACCCGGGACTGGTCCGCCTGCCGCCTCGGTTTCCCACCCGCTCCATCCCCCCCCCACCAGCAGGACCCAGCTTCTCACCCGTATCGATTGGCGGCTCTGCGGCCTCGGCTTCCATCGCGGCGACGTCCTACTGGGCGGCCGTCCTGCAGACCGAGACACGCCTGCTGGACGCCCTGCAGCAGGCGCTGAGGGAAGCAGAGGAAGACCACTGCCTGCCGTCCGCTGAGCCAGAGAAGAAGGGGTCCCTACCCACAGACCTGAGAGCGCGTCTCACAGGGCTACTGCGAAGCCACTGGGCCGCACTGCAGTGCTCTGCCCAAGCAGCCGGTATTGCCGAACTCCCGGGCACAGCTGCCCCTTCATCTTCATCTTCATCTGAAGAGACAACCACCCCACATGCAGCAGCGGAGCCGTTCGTACGTCTGTCCCGTGGGGTTGAGCGGCTGGGATGGCTGGTGCAGCAGCTGGAAGCACTGGAGCGAATGGGCAGCGACGTCGAGGCTCGGCGCCAGGCGCTGGAAGAGGCGCTAGTACTGCGTGGCCCCCCACCTGCTCCCACCCTCGTCCCTCCTACGGTAGCGGACCCGGTAGAACGCGTACGCCAGCACCTGGTGCAAGAGTTTCTCTTGCACCAGGTGGAGGGGAAGGGAGAACGGGTTCCATCGCACTTCTTTGTGGCGCTGCCACTGGGCCCGCGGCCAGGGGTCGTACAGCTCCCTGCCGCTTCTCCGGGGCAGGAGGAGAGGGGAAGGGGGAGGGAGCCGCAGGGCCACAGCCATACACATATACCCCCCATATCCACCACAGCGCCTTCCTTCTCCTCCTTCTCCTACCCGTCGCACTTTATGTGCGGGGCAATACGGTATGCTCTCCTTCAGCTTCACGCCATCGCTGCGCAGCGCTCCCAGCAGCTGGACCACATTCTAGAACTCGATATCGCCTGTGTGCGGGAAGGAAGGTCGGCGGCCGCTTCCCGTCATAATCCATTGCTCTCTGTAGGGGGAGGAGGACTCGGGCACTCGACACGAAGAGCGTAAGCTTCACCTCAGCCTTCAGCTCAGCGCCGTCTACTCCGCGCTGCAGAGCCTGCGGGAGGTCCTGACCCCGATGCAACGGCAGCTGCGGGCCCACTGGGATCAACTCGCCGCCGCACTGCAGGCACGGGCGGTGCAGCGGCGTGCGATCTGCGAGTGGATGCAGCGGAACGCGACGGCAGGTGGGGTGGAAACGAGTATCCCTCCCCCCCCCTCCCACTCCCCCCAGGCCGCGCCATCTCTGTCCCCCGCGGTTTGCTTTGGGCGAAGCGGAGTTGAAGTCGGCTTCTACCCGGCCGTGCCCTCGGTGGCGCTACGTCGCCTGCTGCGTGCCCTCGAAACAGGGGATCGCCGCACTATAGTCGCCGCCTCCCTCCTCCAGCTTCCGGCCCCCACGAGCCCAGAGGCGGCTCGGCACTCCCGCTTGGAGGCACAGCGTCCGCCGCCGCTGCAGCTCCCGCACACCCCCGTGGGCTCCACGCCCTCTGCCCCCTCTGACGAGCCCCACGTTGGAGGGCCACGACGGCAGCAACAGCAGCAACTCCACATCCACCGCAGGGACGGCCGTTGGTACAGGCGCCTCTGCGGCTGCTTCGGCTGCTGTCCTCGGGGGCCACAGCACGTCGAGCCGTCGCCGGCGTCGCCCGGATGAAAGTCCGCCGACAGCGCCATTCCGCTGGCCGATCGGCGACGCCGCTGACGGGAGGCTCTCCGCTGCGAAAGGGTCGGGCTGGCGCGCTGCGCTGCGCTGGGGGTGGTGGCGTCGGGATCCCCGTCAGCCAGACCCCACGGCTGGGCGTAAGCGAGAGCGCGAGCGGGCCCCGCCCCCCGAGGAGGAAGAGGCGGAAAAGGAAAAGGAAAAGGAGCACGATGCATCTGAGGAGCGACCGGAAGGATGGCGTTGCCGCACGGAGGAGGCGCGAGCGGACAGCACATCCTCGCCGTGCGCGTCTGCCGCCACCAGTGAAGAAGCTGTGGAAGATATGGCGGGATGTGGCGCAGCCGAAGCGATGACCTCCCCAATCCAACTGCCCGACAAGGACGATGGCGATGACGAAGACGAGGAGGAGGAGGAAGAGGAGGAGGGGCCGCAGGAGTTCAGTTTGCGCGCAGGTTTCCCGCTGCTCAAAACGCTGCGAGCCTTTACCTCTGCTGTTGTCGCCCGTGCCATAACGTTCAGCGACGATGATGATGAGGAGACAGAAAAGTGAAAACATAAATTAAAATTATTTTTTTTTTTAAAGGTGAGAAGAGCGAAAGAAATGGACAACACCACAGAAAAAAAAAAAGAAAGATGGGAAGAAGGGGAGCACAGACACTTACTTCCACACACAAATAAGAACGGATGCGCTCACCACCTTTTCCCTATTATGTGGCATTACTCTTTTTTTTTTTAAAGTTATCCCATGGGTATGGCTGCAAAATAGAAATGAACAATAACAATGGCATCAACAAGAACAACAAAACAAAACAAAACAAAACAACAACAACAAAGAAGAAGAAGAAGCGCACATGAAAAAAAAAAACAAAAAAAAACTGTGTCGATCCTCCTCCTCACCCCATAATCCACATATAGGAGAGTCGGTGCAAGCACGGCTAGGCCTTCCCACATCTCATCGATGCACAACATCCACCATGCGGAGAGACCTCCCCTTCCCCCTCATTACCCTATTATTACCACTCTTCAAAAGAAACTCTTTCATCTATGGCGATTGTCTTCCCCCACAGCATCATTTCCGTGCTCGATTGACCGCAGATCCATTCAGACGTTTCACACTTTTTTTTTTTCATACATATCCTGGAATGTCGTTGTGTGGACCACCCACCCCCTCTGCTCTGCTCCTTTGCGATTTCCCATCGACACCAGTACATTCCTTTATAGGTCTGCAGAGATATCTTCGGTATTTTCTTTTTTTTGTTTTTCTTTTCTCCCTCTCCTCTCTCTCCCCAGGTTGGATACTTCACTATCGATCTGTATCGGCTCAGGCAACGCACACTCGGCATCTACTTTTCATTCTTCGACAAGAACACTATGAACCTAGTGTTGTGTTTTAACCTTAACTTAATGAGTGTTTGAACACGCATTTTTTTTCCCCAGTGCTGAAGGTGTTCGGTACTGCTCTCCCTTCCCCTATTTATGCAGATTCATTTCCAATCCTGTTTACGGGCACATTTTTTTTTTTTGTATGTCTGCCGCATTAAGTAGTCCTTTTCTCTCTCGCTCCAGTGGAAGCAAAGGTGGGTAAGCTAAAGAGGGAGGGCGAGAGATACAGATACGTGAAAGATATGTGAAAGGGGATGGGAAAACGACACCTTCACTTCACTTCCTCCCGTTTAAAATGAATTATAATTCCCACAAAAGAAAGTCGAAAGCGTTCGTTCACGGGCCACTCAACGAGATCTATCACACCGCCCCTCTCTCTCTCTCTCTCTATTTATATGTTCACTTCCGTAGCAGACATATATGACAATTTTGCTATGTTTGGCCTTTCACTTCACTCACGTCTATTGCTCATCACCGCCTTGCCCGCACCCCTTCCCTCTCTTCCCGTCCCTTCTCTCGCTGGCTTTCCCTTCGGTATGCATACACATAGTACCTGGCGTGCGCAGAGGTGGGAGAGTTAAACAAACAAACAAACAAACAAAACAAAAAAAAACAGCAAACAACAACAACAACAACAACAAAACAACAACAGAAATAGTAAACTGCAGCACACTATCGAGGCTGGTGGGTGGATGAGACTCCGCTCCCTCCCGCCCCACTCTGTAACAACAACAACAGCAAAAAAAAAAAAAACAAACAAAAAAACAAACAAACAAAAAAAAAAAACAAACAAAAAACTACCAACAAACCATTCTTTTGCTTTTATTCTGACGTGAACACCGTCGTCCTTTCTTTCTTCTCTATCTCTCTCTCTCGCTCCCAACTCTGTTGATTCGTGCACTCTTCTACATGTATTGTGTACACGAACAGCGATACGCTCCTGTAGACACGGAACAAAAAAAAAAATCTAGCAGAAAGACGGTGAAACAACAACAACAACAACAAGAAAGGAAGACCATAGACGTAGATTGCTTTACCTTCTAGAGCTTGTTTACACCTTCGAAGCGAAACCTTTCTTCTTCTTCTTCTTCAGAGTACGCTGTGTCTTACACTAGATGAAGCGCCGTGTGGCACGGGATCATCGCAATAAGCGTGTGCTGCGGAGCTTGTCAGCACGCTATAATTTCCATCACGACGCTCTTTCGGTTCTGTGTGATGCCTCTTTTCTTCGTCGAGTGCTCCAGCTGGCGGACAGCCCCGGGCCGGCGGGTGGGGCTGCAGAGGAACCGTTTCTTTTTCTGCAGCGCCTCACGGTCGAGACCCTCGATGTGCTCGATCGCCATAGTAGCGGGAGGATAACAACGGCGGCGGCGGCGGCGGCGGCGGCAGAGTCCCGTGAAGGCCCCTCAGGGAGGCAGCAGGCCGGGTGGCACAGCCGCAGCCCCGCCCCTTCTCGCGACGCGGTCCTTAGAGGCAGCGGCGCCAAGGAGAGTCAGCTGGCCAAACAGCTGCATCGAATACGATTCGTGTACCTCCCCGCCACACGCCGGGTGCTGGAGAAGATGGCGACCGAACCCGCCGCGGCGGAAGAGAAGAACCGTCCCACAGAAGGTGGGACTACGAAGCGGCGAGCCAGCGAGCGGTGGCGGGCGGCGGCCGGCGAGGAGCGGCCGATTCGGCCAGCCGCCGTCTCGCAGCTGCTTCGACGGCTTACGCCGTATGCGGTTCCTGTCACGACCCGCCGGGAGGGGGAGGGCGAGGACCCCGCGACGACGACGCCTCCACCGAAGGACAGGGCGCCCTTGCCCCCCTTCCTGCTCCCCGAAGCCAACGAAGCAAAGGCCATTGGCGGATTCATGTCCTACCACCACCACCAGCGACTTCTCGAGGGCCAGACCTTGGGAAGCAGCAGAACGAGTGGCGCCCCTTTGCCGCCGCCGCCGCCGCAGCAGCAGCAGCGGATGTCTTTTTACTTTGTTGCGACACAGAGCGGTAAGGTGCGTCGGCGGCTTCCTCGCGAGACGGCGCTGCTGCGACTTACGGCACTGCCCACCGCAATGTGGGTGGAAATCAACGAGGAGGGCGAAGGTGATGAAAGCAAAGCCGGGAAAGGGAGAGGAGACAGCCGCTCGAGTGTGCGGAAGCGATCCGAAGGGGCCGGCGGCGGAGGAGGGGAGGAACGGACGCCGCAGGGCCGCAAAGGATTGTCGGCCGCTGACGCTGCCTTCATCGCCTACTTGGGGGTCGGGGGCCGGCACGCGAACAAAGCAACCACCGCCCCCATAAAGCCCGGCGGCGGTCGCCCGGCGGGGGCGGAGGCGAGCCCCTCCCCTTCAACGCCACCCGCAGCCGGCGCATCCCCCGGCGGGAAGGGATCCGGGGGTGCGCCGCGACAAAAGAAACGCGCCGCCTCCGCGCAGCCGAACCCACTCTCCGTAAAGAAGAAACAAAAACGAGAAGTGATTCGGCTCTCCTAGACGGCTGAATCGGGCGAGGGCGAGGGTGTGGGACAGAGAGAGAAAAAAAAAATAATCGAACCGGAAACTACCTGGTTGTATATGGGGGCGTGTGTTTCGTTGATATCAAT
This sequence comes from Vickermania ingenoplastis, assembly GCA_010157825.1. Lineage (NCBI taxonomy): Eukaryota > Euglenozoa > Kinetoplastea > Trypanosomatida > Trypanosomatidae > Vickermania > Vickermania ingenoplastis. The sequence goes on along the minus strand of VFSE01000283.1, from coordinate 276,607 downwards.
GAGGCGTTCCTTGGAGATACCTGCCTCCTCCTCCTCCTCCTCCTCCTCCTCCTCCTCCTCCTCCTCCTCCTCTCTCCGCCTCTCCGTTCAAGAACCGGATACATAGGTGTGCACTAACCCCTCCATCTAAATATATATAACACTCAAAACAAACAAACATAAATCATAAATGAGCCGCACACAAGTTGGCTCCTCCACACCCACACCCAACCGTAGGTGTCCATCTCCAACACAGCCGGTGGGCCTCGGCTGGCGCTACACGGATGATCCCTTCTTCTTCATGCTTCTGTTTCCTGCTCCTCATGTTCACCTCTCTCTCTCTTTTTTTTTTTTGCCAACTCTACTTATTTCTGTGCATATGGATTGCAACGTGAACGCAAAAGATGATATGAAGAAGACTCGGGAGTGCACCCTGCTACAACACACTGCTCCACCCTGCGTTGACACGCCCCCTCTGAACAAAGAGTAGTGCATTATATATATATATATATTTAAAGTAAAGTAAAGTAAAAAAAAAGAAAAAAAAGAATTAATACCAATTCACCTTCAGGGAGAGCGTTTATCTCATCAAGTCCACTCCGTGGAGCATACCAGGGCATATACCAGGGCATATACCAGGGCATATACCAGGGCATATACCAGGGCATATACCAGGGCATATACCAGGGATATTACCCCTCCTATCTTCTAAAAGGTGTTGCAGCTGTTCCAATCCTCAACGTGTCGATTATCCCCCCCAAAGCGCTATAACAGCATCACAATCCTCTACTACTCCCTTTCTAGAGAGAAAGAGAGAGGCCAGAGGCAGTTATACTTTATCTTTTTAAATTTTAGAAACAAAAAAAGGAAAAAAAGAAAAGAAAGCGACGCAGACAAAAGAAACAAATAACAGAACACCACCACCACCACTAACAGAACACCACCACCACCACTAACAGAACACCACCAACAACAACGTAGACCGACACGGCGATGGAGACGGAGGCGACTTCCGAACTTCAGCCTTCGGACATCATCAATATCTTCTGTGCGCTTCGTTCCTGCGGGGGAGAGCGACTCGCCCCCGTTGTGCCCAGCTCCTCTTCCTCTCCCTCTCCTGCTGGTGCGGCTCCCGGCAAGGGACAGGAGCTGCCACCATGCACTGCTGCACCCCTCGGCCTGTTGATGGGGGCGGCGGACCTCAAGCTAGCCCGCCCCGCTCCAACGCACGGCGCGGAGCACATGAGAGCTGACCACGACCCTCTGCACTGTCCGCTGCTGCCCCCTTCCACCTCCACCGACGTGCCGCTGGTTGCGGCGGGGCCCCAGGCGGTGGGTGCGACCGTGGGAAAAATACTTGTGCAGCAGGAGTGGTGCCGGGTGGCCGGGATGGCCTACGCCGCAACGGGCCAGCGGCTGCGGCTCACTCCCGCCGAGGTGGAGGGCGCCGTCCAAGAGACCCTGCAGGAGCGCTTTCAGGGCCGCGTGGAGGAGTATCGAGCGCACTTTCTCCATATGTTATACCAACGCCTTGCGGCGGATCGGCGCTGCCCGGTGGGCGGCGGCCAGCTTCGGGTGGAGGACGTCGCATCGATTGCCGCACGAGGCGAGAAGAAGGCTGCGGCGTCGTCCTCGGGAGGCCGTGACTGCGGCAGCCATAGCAAACGAGGACGATCGAGTTCCAGGGAGCGTGGAGGCGTTCGCATCAAACGCGAGCGACCAGACGCGGAGGATGCGGTCGGGCGGAACGGCACACCCGCCCTTGACGGCGGCGGTGAACCCCCCGCCCTTCTCCACGCGGTTCTTGGAGCAAATTCTTCTGGACACCAGCGACAACAGTCCGTGGGCACCGGTGCCTTCGCTGCCTCCGTCGCCACCAGTGCCGGGGCCGCTGGTTGGGGGAAGGCAAACATCGTCCCGGTGGCTCAACAATGACGGGAGAGGGGCGCACACCGAAGCGGACCGCAGCGAGAACGTTCTGGCGTGGAAGATGGAGGCGGGGCGGTGTACCGGAGTGAAGCAGCTGCCGGAGGATTGGGCCGCTGCCGTAGCATTGGGGGGGGATCCCTCAAGCTCCGCCGCCGCACGGCCATCACAGGCTCAGATCGAGGCCATGGAGCGGGCGCTCGACGCGGCGCCGCTGCACGTGCAGCTCCCCCTGCATCACCTCCACCGCCGCCGCCGCGTTGTCGTTTGCAGCGGGAACAAAGAGAGAAGCAGCGGAGGAGGCGTTGCAGCTGTGCGAGGAGCTCAACTGGAGCCTCGCCATGACGCCGCACCAGCAGCGCGTGCTGTACCGCCTGCGCCACGAAACCGTCCTGCCCCTGGAGACGTTGCAGGACCTTCTCGCCCAGTTCGCGCTCGTGGAAGGCGGCAATGTATTCTTCAATGATGTGGCGCCGGCTGCCATGGTGGACTACAACGGGGTCCAGGCAGGGCCATATGGGAGCGTCATCTACGTTCCTCTCTCGCTCATGACCATGAAGCGCTGCGTGACGGAAGTTTACTACCACCGCTTTGAGGAGCCGCCGCGCGGCACCGGCGAAACGGCAACAGAGACGACTTCTGCCAGAGAGCCTCTGACGGCGGGACGACGCCCGTCCTGCGCGGCTCCCACAAGTGACGCGAAGACGGCAAGGGCGGATCACCGCCCCAGCGCCACGCAGATGGATCCACTAGACGAGGACGGAGGCCCCGCGGGCCGCAGCTTCCCACCCCTCCCGTGCCGAAGTGCTACTAGCGGAGGAGGTCCTGGAGCTCTCCCTCTCTCACCCCCTTCTCCGTCCTCAAACGATGCCGCAGCAGGACAGCACAGCAAGTGGGTTGGTGCGCCGACCCTGCAGGGCGTCACGCCATCCATTGGCCTGCAGCCGCCGCTCCCCGAAGCTGTCGCTGGGCAGCAGCCCCCTTCCGCGCTTCCCTGTGATGCCGCCCCTGCCCGCCCGTGTACCTCAACGGCACCGCCCCCCTCGCACGGGTCGTCCACCGCCCCGGCCAACCCTTTCGCCTACCCCGACTTCCAGCTACGCACCGTCGCTGATCTCGAGAGAATGCTATGGCACATCGCTGCCAATTGCGTCCTCTTCAACGCTCCAGAGACGGGATTCCGTCTCACGGCGACGAAGTTTGCCACCGCGTGCTCCCGCATTATACAGCGCTACTGCCGCGAGCAGCTCCTACCCATTGCCCTGGAGACAGCCCCTGTTCCGCACGCCGCCAACGATCCACTCTCCCATCACGCCGCAGGCCTCTGCCTGCCAGAGATACGATAAAAAATATCTGCAGCACGCCCATACCAAACTACCCCTCGTTGGCACCATAAGTTCTTTGTGAGAAGCTCTTGATGAACACACAAATGACGTAACGCTGCGTATCACACACAACAAAATAATAATATTAGTAATAATAAAACGCCCCCCTCAAAAAAAAAAAAAAAAACACACACAAAAAACAACAACAACAACAACACCGCATGCTTCCCCACACGGGAGGGCCCCATAGACCCCACTGACAAATGGCAAAGACGTTTCTCGTACTATTTTTCTCTCTTTTTGTATTTTTGTATTTTCCTCCTACAAACCACCAGCACAGCTTAGTATTCATGTACACCAACAATCCAAACGGCGGGTATTACAGCAGCGGCGGTCCGCCATACGGTGGCCCACCGTACGGCGGCCCACCGCCTAGACCAGCACCTGCTGGATACCCACCACCAGGTGCTGGGGGCTACGGCGCCCAACCGCCAGGCATCATTGGGTACCCCCAGGGGCCTCCGATGGGTGCAGGCGTGTACGCACCGACGGGCCCTGGTGGGGTGCCAGCGAACCCATGGCAGAACAATGAAGTACGCGAATGGTTTTGTGCTGTGGATCAGAACGGCAATGGGTCGATTAGCGTGCCGGAGCTCAACCAGGCTCTTTCCACATCGGGGAACTCCTTCAGTCTCGCCACCACCGAGCGGCTGCTGAATCGCTTCGACCAGGACCGGGACGGGGAGATCACGTACCCCGAATTCGAGGCGCTGCACTTTTTTATCATGTCCATGAAGGAAGGGTTTCAACGCCGCGATGTTGCCCGAGACGGCAGACTCTCCGGCTCAGAAGTACGAGAGGCCCTTGCCTCAAGGGGATACGGCGTCAGCGAGGAGACCTTTCAGGCACTGATGCGCAAGTTCGATCGTCACAAGCGGGGAAGTCTGGCCTTCGACGACTACGTTGAACTCTCTATTTTTCTCACTGCCGTACGCGACACATTTGCCTTTTACGACCGCGACGCCACGGGCCAAGTCGTCTTCAACTTCGATACGTTTCTAATGGGATCTGTATCCGTCGTCTCACTTTAACCCGCGAACATAAAATCTTATTTCTATTTTTCTTTTAGGAACACCTTCCGATGAGCATGTAAGGCCCTTTTAGCGAACTATTCAGACTTTAACCTCTCTACACGTGAAACCGCATGCTGCCCCACACTGGAGGCCCTCCATCGCCCTCCCCCTCCCCTAGGCCTCGCTGGCCGTTGAATCCTGCGTGCTGTGACCTGCGACCTGCTGCCACTTCCCCCCCTCCCCCCTCTTTCTCTTGTCTGCTGCTTTGGCGTCCCCTGTGTGCGCACTGGCGCCAGTTGCTCCCTTTCCCTCCCACTACTACTTCACCATGCTGCGCTCCACCTTCCCCTGCACGGCGGCCTCGGCCTTCTACCTGCCGTCGGTGAGCTTCATCGGCGCCGGCGCCCTGAAGATGGCGGCCCCGAAGATCCAGTCGATGTCGTTCAAGAAGCCGCTGATCGTGACGGACAAGGGCATCCGCGCGGCGGGCCTGCTGGAGCCCGTGCTGGCCACCCTCAAGGCGGAGGCCGGGATCACCGAGTACGCCGTGTTCGACGACGTGAAGCCGAACCCGACGGTGAGCAACGTGAACAGCGGGCTGGAGGTGCTGCGCCAGAACAAGTGCGACTCCATCCTGTCCCTGGGCGGTGGCTCTCCGCAGGACGCGGCCAAGGGCATCGCCATTGTGCAGACGAACGGCGGGAAGATCGAGGACTACGAGGGCCTGGACATGGCCAAGAAGCCGCAGTTCCCCCTGATCGCCGTCAACACGACCGCCGGTACCGCCAGCGAGATCACCCGCTTCGCCGTGATCACGGACGAGAAGCGCCACGTGAAGATGGTGATCACGACGGACATGTGCACGCCGCTGATTGCCGTGAACGACGCCGAGCTGATGTTCAAGCAGCCCAAGGCGCTGACGGCCGCGACCGGTATGGACGCGCTGACGCACGCCGTGGAGGCGTACGTGTCCAAGTTCGCGTCGCCCATCACGGATGCGTGCGCGCTGCAGGCGATCCGTCTGATCAAGAAGCACCTGGTGACGGCCACCTTCAAGGGCAGCGATGTGGAGGCTCGCGAGGGCATGAGCTACGCGGAGTACCTTGCCGGCATGGCCTTCAACAGCGCCGGGCTCGGGTACGTGCACGCCATGGCCCACCAGATGGGTGCTGTGTACGACCTGCCCCACGGCGTGTGCAACGCCATCCTGCTCCCGCATGTGGAGGACTTCAACAAGATTGCTGGCGGGCGCCTGAAGGACGTGGCGGAGGCGATGGGCGTTGACGTGTCAAGATGAGCGACGCCCAGGGCGCCGACGCCGCTGTGGCGGCGATCCGCAAGCTGAGCAAGGAGGTGGAGATTCCGTCTGGGTTCAAGTCCCTGGGGCTAAGGAGTCGGACCTGCCCAAGCTTGCGGACGCTGCGCTGAAGGATGTGTGCAGCCTGTTCAACCCGCGAGGGCACCAAGGACGACATCATCCAGATCTACAAGAACGCCCTGTAGGGTTGAGGCGGTGCATGGTTCCGCGGAGCGGACGTAGAGCTGGCCCCGCGGCCTTCAGCATACATATATATTTCTATCCCTACTTCATTCTCTTTATATCTACTACTCCCATGAAATCTTATTTCTATTTTTCTTTTCGGAACGCCTTCCGATGAGCATGTAAGGCCCTTTTTAGCGAACTATTCAGACTTTAACCTCTCTACACGTGAAACCGCATGCTGCCCCACACTGGAGGCCCTCCATCGCCCTCCCCCTCCCCTAGGCCTCGCTGGCCGTTGAATCCTGCGTGCTGTGACCTGCGACCTGCTGCCACTTCCCCCCCTCCCCCCTCTTTCTCTTGTCTGCTGCTTTGGCGTCCCCTGTGTGCGCACTGGCGCCAGTTGCTCCTTCCTCCCACTACTACTTCACCATGCTGCGCTCCACCTTCCCTGCACGGCGGCCTCGGCCTTCTACCTGCCGTCGGTGAGCTTCATCGGCGCCGGCGCCCTGAAGATGGCGGCCCCGAAGATCCAGTCGATGTCGTTCAAGAAGCCGCTGATCGTGACGGACAAGGGCATCCGCGCGGCGGGCCTGCTGGAGCCCGTGCTGGCCACCCTCAAGGCGGAGGCCGGGATCACCGAGTACGCCGTGTTCGACGACGTGAAGCCGAACCCGACGGTGAGCAACGTGAACAGCGGGCTGGAGGTGCTGCGCCAGAACAAGTGCGACTCCATCCTGTCCCTGGGCGGTGGCTCTCCGCAGGACGCGGCCAAGGGCATCGCCATTGTGCAGACGAACGGCGGGAAGATCGAGGACTACGAGGGCCTGGACATGGCCAAGAAGCCGCAGTTCCCCCTGATCGCCGTCAACACGACCGCCGGTACCGCCAGCGAGATCACCCGCTTCGCCGTGATCACGGACGAGAAGCGCCACGTGAAGATGGTGATCACGACGGACATGTGCACGCCGCTGATTGCCGTGAACGACGCCGAGCTGATGTTCAAGCAGCCCAAGGCGCTGACGGCCGCGACCGGTATGGACGCGCTGACGCACGCCGTGGAGGCGTACGTGTCCAAGTTCGCGTCGCCCATCACGGATGCGTGCGCGCTGCAGGCGATCCGTCTGATCAAGAAGCACCTGGTGACGGCCACCTTCAAGGGCAGCGATGTGGAGGCTCGCGAGGGCATGAGCTACGCGGAGTACCTTGCCGGCATGGCCTTCAACAGCGCGGGCCGGGTACGTGCACGCCATGGCCCACCAGATGGGTGCTGTGTACGACCTGCCCCACGGCGTGTGCAACGCCATCCTGCTCCCGCATGTGGAGGACTTCAACAAGACGGTTGCTGGCGGGCGCCTGAAGGACGTGGCGGAGGCGATGGGCGTTGACGTGTCCAAGATGAGCGACGCCCAGGGCGCCGACGCCGCTGTGGCGGCGATCCGCAAGCTGAGCAAGGAGGTGGAGATTCCGTCTGGGTTCAAGTCCCTGGGGCTAAGGAGTCGGACCTGCCCAAGCTTGCGGACGCTGCGCTGAAGGATGTGTGCAGCCTGTTCAACCCCCGCGAGGGCACCAAGGACGACATCATCCAGATCTACAAGAACGCCCTGTAGGGTTGAGGCGGTGCATGGTTCCGCGGAGCGGACGTAGAGCTGGCCCCGCGGCCTTCAGCATACATATATATTTCTATCCCTACTTCATTCTCTTTATATCTACTACTCCCATGAAATCTTATTTCTATTTTTGTATTTGGAACGCCTTCCGATGAGCATGTAAGGCCCTTTTTAGCGAACTATTCAGGCTTTAACCTCTCTACACGTGAAACCGCATGCTGCCCCACACTGGAGGCCCTCCATCGCCCTCCCCCTCCCCTAGGCCTCGCTGGCCGTTGAATCCTGCGTGCTGTGACCTGCGACCTGCTGCCACTTCCCCCCCTCCCCCCTCTTTCTCTTGTCTGCTGCTTTGGCGTCCCCTGTGTGCGCACTGGCGCCAGTTGCTTCCCTCCCACTACTACTTCACCATGCTGCGCTCCACCTTCCCCTGCACGGCGGCCTCGGCCTTCTACCTGCCGTCGGTGAGCTTCATCGGCGCCGGCGCCCTGAAGATGGCGGCCCCGAAGATCCAGTCGATGTCGTTCAAGAAGCCGCTGATCGTGACGGACAAGGGCATCCGCGCGGCGGGCCTGCTGGAGCCCGTGCTGGCCACCCTCAAGGCGGAGGCCGGGATCACCGAGTACGCCGTGTTCGACGACGTGAAGCCGAACCCGACGGTGAGCAACGTGAACAGCGGGCTGGAGGTGCTGCGCCAGAACAAGTGCGACTCCATCCTGTCCCTGGGCGGTGGCTCTCCGCAGGACGCGGCCAAGGGCATCGCCATTGTGCAGACGAACGGCGGGAAGATCGAGGACTACGAGGGCCTGGACATGGCCAAGAAGCCGCAGTTCCCCCTGATCGCCGTCAACACGACCGCCGGTACCGCCAGCGAGATCACCCGCTTCGCCGTGATCACGGACGAGAAGCGCCACGTGAAGATGGTGATCACGACGGACATGTGCACGCCGCTGATTGCCGTGAACGACGCCGAGCTGATGTTCAAGCAGCCCAAGGCGCTGACGGCCGCGACCGGTATGGACGCGCTGACGCACGCCGTGGAGGCGTACGTGTCCAAGTTCGCGTCGCCCATCACGGATGCGTGCGCGCTGCAGGCGATCCGTCTGATCAAGAAGCACCTGGTGACGGCCACCTTCAAGGGCAGCGATGTGGAGGCTCGCGAGGGCATGAGCTACGCGGAGTACCTTGCCGGCATGGCCTTCAACAGCGCCGGGCTCGGGTACGTGCACGCCATGGCCCACCAGATGGGTGCTGTGTACGACCTGCCCCACGGCGTGTGCAACGCCATCCTGCTCCCGCATGTGGAGGACTTCAACAAGACGGTTGCTGGCGGGCGCCTGAAGGACGTGGCGGAGGCGATGGGCGTTGACGTGTCCAAGATGAGCGACGCCCAGGGCGCCGACGCCGCTGTGGCGGCGATCCGCAAGCTGAGCAAGGAGGTGGAGATTCCGTCTGGGTTCAAGTCCCTGGGGGCTAAGGAGTCGGACCTGCCCAAGCTTGCGGACGCTGCGCTGAAGGATGTGTGCAGCCTGTTCAACCCCCGCGAGGGCACCAAGGACGACATCATCCAGATCTACAAGAACGCCCTGTAGGGTTGAGGCGGTGCATGGTTCCGCGGAGCGGACGTAGAGCTGGCCCCGCGGCCTTCAGCATACATATATATTTCTATCCCTACTTCATTCTCTTTATATCTACTACTCCCATGAAATCTTATTTCTATTTTTATATTTGGAACGCCTTCCGATGAGCATGTAAGGCCCTTTTTAGCGAACTATTCAGGCTTTAACCTCTCTACACGTGAGACCGCATGCTGCCCCACACTGGAGGCCCTCCATCGCCCTCCCCCTCCCCTAGGCCTCGCTGGCCGTTGAATCCTGCGTGCTGTGACCTGCGACCTGCTGCCACTTCCCCCCCTCCCCCCTCTTTCTCTTGTCTGCTGCTTTGGCGTCCCCTGTGTGCGCACTGGCGCCAGTTGCTCCCTTTCCCTCCCACTACTACTTCACCATGCTGCGCTCCACCTTCCCCTGCACGGCGGCCTCGGCCTTCTACCTGCCGTCGGTGAGCTTCATCGGCGCCGGCGCCCTGAAGATGGCGGCCCCGAAGATCCAGTCGATGTCGTTCAAGAAGCCGCTGATCGTGACGGACAAGGGCATCCGCGCGGCGGGCCTGCTGGAGCCCGTGCTGGCCACCCTCAAGGCGGAGGCCGGGATCACCGAGTACGCCGTGTTCGACGACGTGAAGCCGAACCCGACGGTGAGCAACGTGAACAGCGGGCTGGAGGTGCTGCGCCAGAACAAGTGCGACTCCATCCTGTCCCTGGGCGGTGGCTCTCCGCAGGACGCGGCCAAGGGCATCGCCATTGTGCAGACGAACGGCGGGAAGATCGAGGACTACGAGGGCCTGGACATGGCCAAGAAGCCGCAGTTCCCCCTGATCGCCGTCAACACGACCGCCGGTACCGCCAGCGAGATCACCCGCTTCGCCGTGATCACGGACGAGAAGCGCCACGTGAAGATGGTGATCACGACGGACATGTGCACGCCGCTGATTGCCGTGAACGACGCCGAGCTGATGTTCAAGCAGCCCAAGGCGCTGACGGCCGCGACCGGTATGGACGCGCTGACGCACGCCGTGGAGGCGTACGTGTCAAGTTCGCGTCGCCCATCACGGATGCGTGCGCGCTGCAGGCGATCCGTCTGATCAAGAAGCACCTGGTGACGGCCACCTTCAAGGGCAGCGATGTGGAGGCTCGCGAGGGCATGAGCTACGCGGAGTACCTTGCCGGCATGGCCTTCAACAGCGCCGGGCTCGGGTACGTGCACGCCATGGCCCACCAGATGGGTGCTGTGTACGACCTGCCCCACGGCGTGTGCAACGCCATCCTGCTCCCGCATGTGGAGGACTTCAACAAGACGGTTGCTGGCGGGCGCCTGAAGGACGTGGCGGAGGCGATGGGCGTTGACGTGTCCAAGATGAGCGACGCCCAGGGCGCCGACGCCGCTGTGGCGGCGATCCGCAAGCTGAGCAAGGAGGTGGAGATTCCGTCTGGGTTCAAGTCCCTGGGGGCTAAGGAGTCGGACCTGCCCAAGCTTGCGGACGCTGCGCTGAAGGATGTGTGCAGCCTGTTCAACCCCCGCGAGGGCACCAAGGACGACATCATCCAGATCTACAAGAACGCCCTGTAGGGTTGAGGCGGTGCATGGTTCCGCGGAGCGGACGTAGAGCTGGCCCCGCGGCCTTCAGCATACATATATATTTCTATCCCTACTTCATTCTCTTTATATCTACTACTCCCATGAAATCTTATTTCTATTTTTATATTTGGAACGCCTTCCGATGAGCATGTAAGGCCCTTTTTAGCGAACTATTCAGGCTTTAACCTCTCTACACGTGAAACCGCATGCTGCCCCACACTGGAGGCCCTCCATCGCCCTCCCCCCCTAGGCCTCGCTGGCCGTTGAATCCTGCGTGCTGTGACCTGCGACCTGCTGCCACTTCCCCCCCTCCCCCCTCTTTCTCTTGTCTGCTGCTTTGGCGTCCCCTGTGTGCGCACTGGCGCCAGTTGCTCCCTTCCTCCCACTACTACTTCACCATGCTGCGCTCCACCTTCCCTGCACGGCGGCCTCGGCCTTCTACCTGCCGTCGGTGAGCTTCATCGGCGCCGGCGCCCTGAAGATGGCGGCCCCGAAGATCCAGTCGATGTCGTTCAAGAAGCCGCTGATCGTGACGGACAAGGGCATCCGCGCGGCGGGCCTGCTGGAGCCCGTGCTGGCCACCCTCAAGGCGGAGGCCGGGATCACCGAGTACGCCGTGTTCGACGACGTGAAGCCGAACCCGACGGTGAGCAACGTGAACAGCGGGCTGGAGGTGCTGCGCCAGAACAAGTGCGACTCCATCCTGTCCCTGGGCGGTGGCTCTCCGCAGGACGCGGCCAAGGGCATCGCCATTGTGCAGACGAACGGCGGGAAGATCGAGGACTACGAGGGCCTGGACATGGCCAAGAAGCCGCAGTTCCCCCTGATCGCCGTCAACACGACCGCCGGTACCGCCAGCGAGATCACCCGCTTCGCCGTGATCACGGACGAGAAGCGCCACGTGAAGATGGTGATCACGACGGACATGTGCACGCCGCTGATTGCCGTGAACGACGCCGAGCTGATGTTCAAGCAGCCCAAGGCGCTGACGGCCGCGACCGGTATGGACGCGCTGACGCACGCCGTGGAGGCGTACGTGTCAAGTTCGCGTCGCCCATCACGGATGCGTGCGCGCTGCAGGCGATCCGTCTGATCAAGAAGCACCTGGTGACGGCCACCTTCAAGGGCAGCGATGTGGAGGCTCGCGAGGGCATGAGCTACGCGGAGTACCTTGCCGGCATGGCCTTCAACAGCGCCGGGCTCGGGTACGTGCACGCCATGGCCCACCAGATGGGTGCTGTGTACGACCTGCCCCACGGCGTGTGCAACGCCATCCTGCTCCCGCATGTGGAGGACTTCAACAAGACGGTTGCTGGCGGGCGCCTGAAGGACGTGGCGGAGGCGATGGGCGTTGACGTGTCCAAGATGAGCGACGCCCAGGGCGCCGACGCCGCTGTGGCGGCGATCCGCAAGCTGAGCAAGGAGGTGGAGATTCCGTCTGGGTTCAAGTCCCTGGGGGCTAAGGAGTCGGACCTGCCCAAGCTTGCGGACGCTGCGCTGAAGGATGTGTGCAGCCTGTTCAACCCCCGCGAGGGCACCAAGGACGACATCATCCAGATCTACAAGAACGCCCTGTAGGGTTGAGGCGGTGCATGGTTCCGCGGAGCGGACGTAGAGCTGGCCCCGCGGCCTTCAGCATACATATATATTTCTATCCCTACTTCATTCTCTTTATATCTACTACTCCCATGAAATCTTATTTCTATTTTTTTTTGGAACGCCTTCCGATGAGCATGTAAGGCCCTTTTTAGCGAACTATTCAGGCTTTAACCTCTCTACACGTGAAACCGCATGCTGCCCCACACTGGAGGCCCTCCATCGCCCTCCCCCTCCCCTAGGCCTCGCTGGCCGTTGAATCCTGCGTGCTGTGACCTGCGACCTGCTGCCACTTCCCCCCCTCCCCCCTCTTTCTCTTGTCTGCTGCTTTGGCGTCCCCTGTGTGCGCACTGGCGCCAGTTGCTCCCTTTCCCTCCCACTACTACTTCACCATGCTGCGCTCCACCTTCCCTGCACGGCGGCCTCGGCCTTCTACCTGCCGTCGGTGAGCTTCATCGGCGCCGGCGCCCTGAAGATGGCGGCCCCGAAGATCCAGTCGATGTCGTTCAAGAAGCCGCTGATCGTGACGGACAAGGGCATCCGCGCGGCGGGCCTGCTGGAGCCCGTGCTGGCCACCCTCAAGGCGGAGGCCGGGATCACCGAGTACGCCGTGTTCGACGACGTGAAGCCGAACCCGACGGTGAGCAACGTGAACAGCGGGCTGGAGGTGCTGCGCCAGAACAAGTGCGACTCCATCCTGTCCCTGGGCGGTGGCTCTCCGCAGGACGCGGCCAAGGGCATCGCCATTGTGCAGACGAACGGCGGGAAGATCGAGGACTACGAGGGCCTGGACATGGCCAAGAAGCCGCAGTTCCCCCTGATCGCCGTCAACACGACCGCCGGTACCGCCAGCGAGATCACCCGCTTCGCCGTGATCACGGACGAGAAGCGCCACGTGAAGATGGTGATCACGACGGACATGTGCACGCCGCTGATTGCCGTGAACGACGCCGAGCTGATGTTCAAGCAGCCCAAGGCGCTGACGGCCGCGACCGGTATGGACGCGCTGACGCACGCCGTGGAGGCGTACGTGTCAAGTTCGCGTCGCCCATCACGGATGCGTGCGCGCTGCAGGCGATCCGTCTGATCAAGAAGCACCTGGTGACGGCCACCTTCAAGGGCAGCGATGTGGAGGCTCGCGAGGGCATGAGCTACGCGGAGTACCTTGCCGGCATGGCCTTCAACAGCGCCGGGCTCGGGTACGTGCACGCCATGGCCCACCAGATGGGTGCTGTGTACGACCTGCCCACGGCGTGTGCAACGCCATCCTGCTCCCGCATGTGGAGGACTTCAACAAGACGGTTGCTGGCGGGCGCCTGAAGGACGTGGCGGAGGCGATGGGCGTTGACGTGTCCAAGATGAGCGACGCCCAGGGCGCCGACGCCGCTGTGGCGGCGATCCGCAAGCTGAGCAAGGAGGTGGAGATTCCGTCTGGGTTCAAGTCCCTGGGGGCTAAGGAGTCGGACCTGCCCAAGCTTGCGGACGCTGCGCTGAAGGATGTGTGCAGCCTGTTCAACCCCCGCGAGGGCACCAAGGACGACATCATCCAGATCTACAAGAACGCCCTGTAGGGTTGAGGCGGTGCATGGTTCCGCGGAGCGGACGTAGAGCTGGCCCGCGGCCTTCAGCATACATATATATTTCTATCCCTACTTCATTCTCTTTATATCTACTACTCCCATGAAATCTTATTTCTATTTTTCTTTTGGAACGCCTTCCGATGAGCATGTAAGGCCCTTTTAGCGAACTATTCAGGCTTTAACCTCTACACGTGAAACCGCATGCTGCCCCACACTGGAGGCCCTCCATCGCCCTCCCCTCCCTAGGCCTCGCTGGCCGTTGAATCCTGCGTGCTGTGACCTGCGACCTGCTGCCACTTCCCCCTCCCCTCTTTCTCTTGTCTGCTGCTTTGGCGTCCCCTGTGTGCGCACTGGCGCCAGTTGCTCCCTTCCCTCCACTACTACTTCACCATGCTGCGCTCCACCTTCCCCTGCACGGCGGCCTCGGCCTTCTACCTGCCGTCGGTGAGCTTCATCGGCGCCGGCGCCCTGAAGATGGCGGCCCCGAAGATCCAGTCGATGTCGTTCAAGAAGCCGCTGATCGTGACGGACAAGGGCATCCGCGCGGCGGGCCTGCTGGAGCCCGTGCTGGCCACCCTCAAGGCGGAGGCCGGGATCACCGAGTACGCCGTGTTCGACGACGTGAAGCCGAACCCGACGGTGAGCAACGTGAACAGCGGGCTGGAGGTGCTGCGCCAGAACAAGTGCGACTCCATCCTGTCCCTGGGCGGTGGCTCTCCGCAGGACGCGGCCAAGGGCATCGCCATTGTGCAGACGAACGGCGGGAAGATCGAGGACTACGAGGGCCTGGACATGGCCAAGAAGCCGCAGTTCCCCCTGATCGCCGTCAACACGACCGCCGGTACCGCCAGCGAGATCACCCGCTTCGCCGTGATCACGGACGAGAAGCGCCACGTGAAGATGGTGATCACGACGGACATGTGCACGCCGCTGATTGCCGTGAACGACGCCGAGCTGATGTTCAAGCAGCCCAAGGCGCTGACGGCCGCGACCGGTATGGACGCGCTGACGCACGCCGTGGAGGCGTACGTGTCAAGTTCGCGTCGCCCATCACGGATGCGTGCGCGCTGCAGGCGATCCGTCTGATCAAGAAGCACCTGGTGACGGCCACCTTCAAGGGCAGCGATGTGGAGGCTCGCGAGGGCATGAGCTACGCGGAGTACCTTGCCGGCATGGCCTTCAACAGCGCCGGGCTCGGGTACGTGCACGCCATGGCCCACCAGATGGGTGCTGTGTACGACCTGCCCCACGGCGTGTGCAACGCCATCCTGCTCCCGCATGTGGAGGACTTCAACAAGACGGTTGCTGGCGGGCGCCTGAAGGACGTGGCGGAGGCGATGGGCGTTGACGTGTCCAAGATGAGCGACGCCCAGGGCGCCGACGCCGCTGTGGCGGCGATCCGCAAGCTGAGCAAGGAGGTGGAGATTCCGTCTGGGTTCAAGTCCCTGGGGGCTAAGGAGTCGGACCTGCCCAAGCTTGCGGACGCTGCGCTGAAGGATGTGTGCAGCCTGTTCAACCCCCGCGAGGGCACCAAGGACGACATCATCCAGATCTACAAGAACGCCCTGTAGGGTTGAGGCGGTGCATGGTTCCGCGGAGCGGACGTAGAGCTGGCCCGCGGCCTTCAGCATACATATATATTTCTATCCCTACTTCATTCTCTTTATATCTACTACTCCCATGAAATCTTATTTCTATTTTTCTTTTGGAACGCCTTCCGATGAGCATGTAAGGCCCTTTTTAGCGAACTATTCAGACTTTAACCTCTCTACACGTGAAACCGCATGCTGCCCCACACTGGAGGCCCTCCATCGCCCTCCCCTCCCTAGGCCTCGCTGGCCGTTGAATCCTGCGTGCTGTGACCTGCGACCTGCTGCCACTTCCCCCTCCCCTCTTTCTCTTGTCTGCTGCTTTGGCGTCCCCTGTGTGCGCACTGGCGCCAGTTGCTCCCTTCCCTCCACTACTACTTCACCATGCTGCGCTCCACCTTCCCCTGCACGGCGGCCTCGGCCTTCTACCTGCCGTCGGTGAGCTTCATCGGCGCCGGCGCCCTGAAGATGGCGGCCCCGAAGATCCAGTCGATGTCGTTCAAGAAGCCGCTGATCGTGACGGACAAGGGCATCCGCGCGGCGGGCCTGCTGGAGCCCGTGCTGGCCACCCTCAAGGCGGAGGCCGGGATCACCGAGTACGCCGTGTTCGACGACGTGAAGCCGAACCCGACGGTGAGCAACGTGAACAGCGGGCTGGAGGTGCTGCGCCAGAACAAGTGCGACTCCATCCTGTCCCTGGGCGGTGGCTCTCCGCAGGACGCGGCCAAGGGCATCGCCATTGTGCAGACGAACGGCGGGAAGATCGAGGACTACGAGGGCCTGGACATGGCCAAGAAGCCGCAGTTCCCCCTGATCGCCGTCAACACGACCGCCGGTACCGCCAGCGAGATCACCCGCTTCGCCGTGATCACGGACGAGAAGCGCCACGTGAAGATGGTGATCACGACGGACATGTGCACGCCGCTGATTGCCGTGAACGACGCCGAGCTGATGTTCAAGCAGCCCAAGGCGCTGACGGCCGCGACCGGTATGGACGCGCTGACGCACGCCGTGGAGGCGTACGTGTCAAGTTCGCGTCGCCCATCACGGATGCGTGCGCGCTGCAGGCGATCCGTCTGATCAAGAAGCACCTGGTGACGGCCACCTTCAAGGGCAGCGATGTGGAGGCTCGCGAGGGCATGAGCTACGCGGAGTACCTTGCCGGCATGGCCTTCAACAGCGCCGGGCTCGGGTACGTGCACGCCATGGCCCACCAGATGGGTGCTGTGTACGACCTGCCCACGGCGTGTGCAACGCCATCCTGCTCCCGCATGTGGAGGACTTCAACAAGACGGTTGCTGGCGGGCGCCTGAAGGACGTGGCGGAGGCGATGGGCGTTGACGTGTCCAAGATGAGCGACGCCCAGGGCGCCGACGCCGCTGTGGCGGCGATCCGCAAGCTGAGCAAGGAGGTGGAGATTCCGTCTGGGTTCAAGTCCCTGGGGGCTAAGGAGTCGGACCTGCCCAAGCTTGCGGACGCTGCGCTGAAGGATGTGTGCAGCCTGTTCAACCCCCGCGAGGGCACCAAGGACGACATCATCCAGATCTACAAGAACGCCCTGTAGGGTTGAGGCGGTGCATGGTTCCGCGGAGCGGACGTAGAGCTGGCCCGCGGCCTTCAGCATACATATATATTTCTATCCCTACTTCATTCTCTTTATATCTACTACTCCCATGAAATCTTATTTCTATTTTTCTTTTGGAACGCCTTCCGATGAGCATGTAAGGCCCTTTTTAGCGAACTATTCAGACTTTAACCTCTCTACACGTGAAACCGCATGCTGCCCCACACTGGAGGCCCTCCATCGCCCTCCCCCTCCCCTAGGCCTCGCTGGCCGTTGAATCCTGCGTGCTGTGACCTGCGACCTGCTGCCACTTCCCCCCTTCCCCCCTCTTTCTCTTGTCTGCTGCTTTGGCGTCCCCTGTGTGCGCACTGGCGCCAGTTGCTCCCTTTCCCTCCCACTACTACTTCACCATGCTGCGCTCCACCTTCCCCTGCACGGCGGCCTCGGCCTTCTACCTGCCGTCGGTGAGCTTCATCGGCGCCGGCGCCCTGAAGATGGCGGCCCCGAAGATCCAGTCGATGTCGTTCAAGAAGCCGCTGATCGTGACGGACAAGGGCATCCGCGCGGCGGGCCTGCTGGAGCCCGTGCTGGCCACCCTCAAGGCGGAGGCCGGGATCACCGAGTACGCCGTGTTCGACGACGTGAAGCCGAACCCGACGGTGAGCAACGTGAACAGCGGGCTGGAGGTGCTGCGCCAGAACAAGTGCGACTCCATCCTGTCCCTGGGCGGTGGCTCTCCGCAGGACGCGGCCAAGGGCATCGCCATTGTGCAGACGAACGGCGGGAAGATCGAGGACTACGAGGGCCTGGACATGGCCAAGAAGCCGCAGTTCCCCCTGATCGCCGTCAACACGACCGCCGGTACCGCCAGCGAGATCACCCGCTTCGCCGTGATCACGGACGAGAAGCGCCACGTGAAGATGGTGATCACGACGGACATGTGCACGCCGCTGATTGCCGTGAACGACGCCGAGCTGATGTTCAAGCAGCCCAAGGCGCTGACGGCCGCGACCGGTATGGACGCGCTGACGCACGCCGTGGAGGCGTACGTGTCCAAGTTCGCGTCGCCCATCACGGATGCGTGCGCGCTGCAGGCGATCCGTCTGATCAAGAAGCACCTGGTGACGGCCACCTTCAAGGGCAGCGATGTGGAGGCTCGCGAGGGCATGAGCTACGCGGAGTACCTTGCCGGCATGGCCTTCAACAGCGCCGGGCTCGGGTACGTGCACGCCATGGCCCACCAGATGGGTGCTGTGTACGACCTGCCCCACGGCGTGTGCAACGCCATCCTGCTCCCGCATGTGGAGGACTTCAACAAGACGGTTGCTGGCGGGCGCCTGAAGGACGTGGCGGAGGCGATGGGCGTTGACGTGTCCAAGATGAGCGACGCCCAGGGCGCCGACGCCGCTGTGGCGGCGATCCGCAAGCTGAGCAAGGAGGTGGAGATTCCGTCTGGGTTCAAGTCCCTGGGGCTAAGGAGTCGGACCTGCCCAAGCTTGCGGACGCTGCGCTGAAGGATGTGTGCAGCCTGTTCAACCCCCGCGAGGGCACCAAGGACGACATCATCCAGATCTACAAGAACGCCCTGTAGGGTTGAGGCGGTGCATGGTTCCGCGGAGCGGACGTAGAGCTGGCCCCGCGGCCTTCAGCATACATATATATTTCTATCCCTACTTCATTCTCTTTATATCTACTACTCCCATGAAATCTTATTTCTATTTTTTTTCGGAACGCCTTCCGATGAGCATGTAAGGCCCTTTTAGCGAACTATTCAGACTTTAACCTCTCTACGTGAAACCGCATGCTGCCCCACACTGGAGGCCCTCCATCGCCCTCCCCCTCCCCTAGGCCTCGCTGGCCGTTGAATCCTGCGTGCTGTGACCTGCGACCTGCTGCCACTTCCCCCCCTCTTTCTCTTGTCTGCTGCTTTGGCGTCCCCTGTGTGCGCACTGGCGCCAGTTGCTCCCTTTCCCTCCCACTACTACTTCACCATGCTGCGCTCCACCTTCCCCTGCACGGCGGCCTCGGCCTTCTACCTGCCGTCGGTGAGCTTCATCGGCGCCGGCGCCCTGAAGATGGCGGCCCCGAAGATCCAGTCGATGTCGTTCAAGAAGCCGCTGATCGTGACGGACAAGGGCATCCGCGCGGCGGGCCTGCTGGAGCCCGTGCTGGCCACCCTCAAGGCGGAGGCCGGGATCACCGAGTACGCCGTGTTCGACGACGTGAAGCCGAACCCGACGGTGAGCAACGTGAACAGCGGGCTGGAGGTGCTGCGCCAGAACAAGTGCGACTCCATCCTGTCCCTGGGCGGTGGCTCTCCGCAGGACGCGGCCAAGGGCATCGCCATTGTGCAGACGAACGGCGGGAAGATCGAGGACTACGAGGGCCTGGACATGGCCAAGAAGCCGCAGTTCCCCCTGATCGCCGTCAACACGACCGCCGGTACCGCCAGCGAGATCACCCGCTTCGCCGTGATCACGGACGAGAAGCGCCACGTGAAGATGGTGATCACGACGGACATGTGCACGCCGCTGATTGCCGTGAACGACGCCGAGCTGATGTTCAAGCAGCCCAAGGCGCTGACGGCCGCGACCGGTATGGACGCGCTGACGCACGCCGTGGAGGCGTACGTGTCAAGTTCGCGTCGCCCATCACGGATGCGTGCGCGCTGCAGGCGATCCGTCTGATCAAGAAGCACCTGGTGACGGCCACCTTCAAGGGCAGCGATGTGGAGGCTCGCGAGGGCATGAGCTACGCGGAGTACCTTGCCGGCATGGCCTTCAACAGCGCCGGGCTCGGGTACGTGCACGCCATGGCCCACCAGATGGGTGCTGTGTACGACCTGCCCCACGGCGTGTGCAACGCCATCCTGCTCCCGCATGTGGAGGACTTCAACAAGACGGTTGCTGGCGGGCGCCTGAAGGACGTGGCGGAGGCGATGGGCGTTGACGTGTCCAAGATGAGCGACGCCCAGGGCGCCGACGCCGCTGTGGCGGCGATCCGCAAGCTGAGCAAGGAGGTGGAGATTCCGTCTGGGTTCAAGTCCCTGGGGGCTAAGGAGTCGGACCTGCCCAAGCTTGCGGACGCTGCGCTGAAGGATGTGTGCAGCCTGTTCACCCCGCGAGGGCACCAAGGACGACATCATCCAGATCTACAAGAACGCCCTGTAGGGTTGAGGCGGTGCATGGTTCCGCGGAGCGGACGTAGAGCTGGCCCCGCGGCCTTCAGCATACATATATATTTCTATCCCTACTTCATTCTCTTTATATCTACTACTCCCATGAAATCTTATTTCTATTTTTCTTTTCGGAACGCCTTCCGATGAGCATGTAAGGCCCTTTTTAGCGAACTATTCAGACTTTAACCTCTCTACACGTGAAACCGCATGCTGCCCCACACTGGAGGCCCTCCATCGCCCTCCCCCTCCCCTAGGCCTCGCTGGCCGTTGAATCCTGCGTGCTGTGACCTGCGACCTGCTGCCACTTTCCCCTCTTTCTCTTGTCTGCTGCTTTGGCGTCCCCTGTGTGCGCACTGGCGCCAGTTGCTCCCTCCCACTACTACTTCACCATGCTGCGCTCCACCTTCCCCTGCACGGCGGCCTCGGCCTTCTACCTGCCGTCGGTGAGCTTCATCGGCGCCGGCGCCCTGAAGATGGCGGCCCCGAAGATCCAGTCGATGTCGTTCAAGAAGCCGCTGATCGTGACGGACAAGGGCATCCGCGCGGCGGGCCTGCTGGAGCCCGTGCTGGCCACCCTCAAGGCGGAGGCCGGGATCACCGAGTACGCCGTGTTCGACGACGTGAAGCCGAACCCGACGGTGAGCAACGTGAACAGCGGGCTGGAGGTGCTGCGCCAGAACAAGTGCGACTCCATCCTGTCCCTGGGCGGTGGCTCTCCGCAGGACGCGGCCAAGGGCATCGCCATTGTGCAGACGAACGGCGGGAAGATCGAGGACTACGAGGGCCTGGACATGGCCAAGAAGCCGCAGTTCCCCCTGATCGCCGTCAACACGACCGCCGGTACCGCCAGCGAGATCACCCGCTTCGCCGTGATCACGGACGAGAAGCGCCACGTGAAGATGGTGATCACGACGGACATGTGCACGCCGCTGATTGCCGTGAACGACGCCGAGCTGATGTTCAAGCAGCCCAAGGCGCTGACGGCCGCGACCGGTATGGACGCGCTGACGCACGCCGTGGAGGCGTACGTGTCCAAGTTCGCGTCGCCCATCACGGATGCGTGCGCGCTGCAGGCGATCCGTCTGATCAAGAAGCACCTGGTGACGGCCACCTTCAAGGGCAGCGATGTGGAGGCTCGCGAGGGCATGAGCTACGCGGAGTACCTTGCCGGCATGGCCTTCAACAGCGCCGGGCTCGGGTACGTGCACGCCATGGCCCACCAGATGGGTGCTGTGTACGACCTGCCCCACGGCGTGTGCAACGCCATCCTGCTCCCGCATGTGGAGGACTTCAACAAGACGGTTGCTGGCGGGCGCCTGAAGGACGTGGCGGAGGCGATGGGCGTTGACGTGTCCAAGATGAGCGACGCCCAGGGCGCCGACGCCGCTGTGGCGGCGATCCGCAAGCTGAGCAAGGAGGTGGAGATTCCGTCTGGGTTCAAGTCCCTGGGGGCTAAGGAGTCGGACCTGCCCAAGCTTGCGGACGCTGCGCTGAAGGATGTGTGCAGCCTGTTCAACCCCCGCGAGGGCACCAAGGACGACATCATCCAGATCTACAAGAACGCCCTGTAGGGTTGAGGCGGTGCATGGTTCCGCGGAGCGGACGTAGAGCTGGCCCCGCGGCCTTCAGCATACATATATATTTCTATCCCTACTTCATTCTCTTTATATCTACTACTCCCATGAAATCTTATTTCTATTTTTCTTTTCGGAACGCCTTCCGATGAGCATGTAAGGCCCTTTTTAGCGAACTATTCAGACTTTAACCTCTCTACACGTGAAACCGCATGCTGCCCCACACTGGAGGCCCTCCATCGCCCTCCCCCCCCTAGGCCTCGCTGGCCGTTGAATCCTGCGTGCTGTGACCTGCGACCTGCTGCCACTTCCCCCCTCTTTCTCTTGTCTGCTGCTTTGGCGTCCCCTGTGTGCGCACTGGCGCCAGTTGCTCCCTTTCCCTCCCACTACTACTTCACCATGCTGCGCTCCACCTTCCCCTGCACGGCGGCCTCGGCCTTCTACCTGCCGTCGGTGAGCTTCATCGGCGCCGGCGCCCTGAAGATGGCGGCCCCGAAGATCCAGTCGATGTCGTTCAAGAAGCCGCTGATCGTGACGGACAAGGGCATCCGCGCGGCGGGCCTGCTGGAGCCCGTGCTGGCCACCCTCAAGGCGGAGGCCGGGATCACCGAGTACGCCGTGTTCGACGACGTGAAGCCGAACCCGACGGTGAGCAACGTGAACAGCGGGCTGGAGGTGCTGCGCCAGAACAAGTGCGACTCCATCCTGTCCCTGGGCGGTGGCTCTCCGCAGGACGCGGCCAAGGGCATCGCCATTGTGCAGACGAACGGCGGGAAGATCGAGGACTACGAGGGCCTGGACATGGCCAAGAAGCCGCAGTTCCCCCTGATCGCCGTCAACACGACCGCCGGTACCGCCAGCGAGATCACCCGCTTCGCCGTGATCACGGACGAGAAGCGCCACGTGAAGATGGTGATCACGACGGACATGTGCACGCCGCTGATTGCCGTGAACGACGCCGAGCTGATGTTCAAGCAGCCCAAGGCGCTGACGGCCGCGACCGGTATGGACGCGCTGACGCACGCCGTGGAGGCGTACGTGTCCAAGTTCGCGTCGCCCATCACGGATGCGTGCGCGCTGCAGGCGATCCGTCTGATCAAGAAGCACCTGGTGACGGCCACCTTCAAGGGCAGCGATGTGGAGGCTCGCGAGGGCATGAGCTACGCGGAGTACCTTGCCGGCATGGCCTTCAACAGCGCCGGGCTCGGGTACGTGCACGCCATGGCCCACCAGATGGGTGCTGTGTACGACCTGCCCCACGGCGTGTGCAACGCCATCCTGCTCCCGCATGTGGAGGACTTCAACAAGACGGTTGCTGGCGGGCGCCTGAAGGACGTGGCGGAGGCGATGGGCGTTGACGTGTCCAAGATGAGCGACGCCCAGGGCGCCGACGCCGCTGTGGCGGCGATCCGCAAGCTGAGCAAGGAGGTGGAGATTCCGTCTGGGTTCAAGTCCCTGGGGGCTAAGGAGTCGGACCTGCCCAAGCTTGCGGACGCTGCGCTGAAGGATGTGTGCAGCCTGTTCAACCCCCCGCGAGGGCACCAAGGACGACATCATCCAGATCTACAAGAACGCCCTGTAGGGTTGAGGCGGTGCATGGTTCCGCGGAGCGGACGTAGAGCTGGCCCCGCGGCCTTCAGCATACATATATATTTCTATCCCTACTTCATTCTCTTTATATCTACTACTCCCATGAAATCTTATTTCTATTTTTGTATTTGGAACGCCTTCCGATGAGCATGTAAGGCCCTTTTTTAGCGAACTATTCAGATTTTATTTCCAACGATAGTGAGGAACCGCGACTACAGTGGTGGCTGGTAGCGTAAATGGATGGTGTGTATCAGAAGTCGTTGAGAGGTGTTTATGTGTGGTGCAGTTATGCTGTTTGTGGTGGAAGATGAGGTCGGAGGTAGATGGGATGCCTCGAGAAGAGATTGAAGTGCATTTGGTTGGGACGAAAAGCTGCAGTGCCGTCGCAGTTTGATCATCTTTTTTTTTTTTTTGTGGCGCAAACAATTGCCCGGGGAACCCATAAGAATTCGAAAGATGAAAGATTTGTTGGTAAACCTTCTGGGAAGTACAGTCCTCTCGCAAAGCACCAGACACGATTTTTTTTTTTTGTTTCTTTTGTGCTTTTTCTTTGGGTAATGCGCGTTGAGGTGAATATACGAATAGAAACGGACAAGGTAACCTGTTGTGCGCTGGGAGGAGATAAAAAAGAAGGAGAGAAAGGCACGAAGTGCAAAATATATTAATAAATAAAGAAGTAGATAAGTTGACTGGTGGACTCGGAAGCTTCAACATTTCTTTTGAGGATCTCCTCTATCGCGTTACTTGTGTTGTTGCTGATCTCTAGCCACTCTTGTAGCTGAAGATTTTGAAATATAGAACAGAAGTTGCTGCTGCGGATTAAGTCTTCGCTCCTCTTGCGTTCCCCTTTTTTTCCCCCTCTTGTGTGTCGCCTCACCATTTTTCTCTATTTGGTCCCCGTAGTAGTAAAGATCCGCTAGTAGTGGTTTATTTACATTTTCTGGTGAAGAAACATATGCCGACGTTTGCTGCGTACATGGAGATCGAGGAAGTGGAAGGGGTGGCTTCTATTCGTCCTGCAGAAAACCGTATCCTGGGGATTAAATTCGAATGTGGCAGTTGCCACGAGGTTGGCCAAAAGTATGTATATGTCGACCCTTCCGAGACGACAGAAACAGAAGGTGGTGGAGTTCGTCATGCCGCGTTCAAGTGCTCGTTCTGTGATGTTGTGATTACGACCAATATCATAAGTTGGGGGAAGCATATTTGTGCGAAAGCCACCAACGGGGAGGAGGATGAAGACGATCCGGAGTCGGAGGAGGATGAAGGAGGTAAACTGTTTACCTTGGATGTCCGACGTGGGGAGCCAGTAGAGCTGGAGCTAGATGACCAGTGGGTGGTGGAGGCCCAGGGAGGAGCCCTGTTCGAGCAAGTGGACTTATCCCAAGACTGGTGCGAGTACGACGAAGCATCTGGGAAGAGTGTATCGCTACTTGGTGTGTCCGTTGTGTTCAAGAAAGCGTAGCGAAGGTCTCAAACAACAACAAAAATAAAGAACGAAATGAAAGAGAAAATAAACAAGCAACTAGTAATAATAAATATATTGCCCTTATCCACATGCTAGAACTATCTCGCCATCGACTCGCTTTGCATAGATTCTGGAAGAGAAGTAAGTGAGCATACAATTACGGCCCAACGGCAGCACTACCTGAAAAACACACTTTTTTTCGAGGACTTTCTCTTGCGCTTCTTACTTCGAAGGGGCCCACACCCACACCACTTTGATAAAAAAATGCCTAGAAAAAGGAGATTCTTTGCTGTTTGTCTTCCCCTTTTATAAGTAGTAGTGTGAGTAGGGTGTGATAAGTAGTAGGGCACACCAGTGGAAGGCACAAACGCTACACAAGAGACGGTAGCTCCACCGTCACCAGAAACGGAACCCATACCGGAGTTGCAGACGTCGATCACGCAGGCGATGGGTCCCCCCGCCTCCAAACAGGAGACCCGCGTGAATGAGTGGCTTGCATTGGTGCGTTCAGAGAAGAAGGGGGATGGGGTGCTTCCTCGTCGCCACCGGCCTGGCAAGACAACGGCACCCGGTCCGATCAGAAACGTGTGCTTATATCGGCATTGGTCCAAGCCAGAGGAAAAGCCCAACCCAGCCTGCCAGATTAAATCCCCAGCAAGGCATACGCTCTTTCTATCTTTTCATCTTCCCTCTCGCGCGCCATATGCCCCACCGTATGCCACCATCAACCGAGGGGGGCCCCCTCCCTAGGATGAATCGTGAAGTGGGCTCCGGCCACTGGGCCTGGGGTATAGGTGTGTCGGCCGGCCGGGCCCAGCGGCCCGTGGCGCTGCATCCGCCACACCCAAGCCCCCGCAAAGGAGGCCCACCCCGCGGGCGCTCAAGACTACCCTACTCGTCCACGAAAAGGATTTGCTTTGTCCCCCCCCCTTAGCGTGCCAGAAGCGCTTTTTTTGTCAAACCTGTCAGTTTCTCATAGTTTTTAAACGGATTAAATAACGAAACTGATTTAATATCAGATATTTTTTTAAAATCAATTTTCACAGACTCTCTCCAGTCTTTTCACTCTCCCTACCCCAAAAAACTACGAGGGGGTTTGCGCCGAGACCGCCGATGGTGAGGGCGAGGAGGATGTGGGGGAGTACTATGTGCGCGTAGTCCCCCAGGTGTCTTTCCATTCATGGTGTCCCGTCTCTCCGCGCACGGGCTTTCCGCTCTCGCATGCCTAGTTCGCCCGTTGCTGCTGGAGCCCTCCCTATCACCATCTGGTGGCACACCCAGCCGCTCTCGTAAGTTTTTGCCCTCTTCCAGCCGGTGCGATTTTTCGGAGTCTCTCCCATTTATACACCTGACACCCTGGGCCCCCCCCCCAAATAATGGATTTGTTGGTGCGCTTCTGGAGCGGTGTGTGTGTGTTTGTGGGTGAGGGGATGCGGCGCAAACCCTTCGCTGGCGAGCTTGGTAGCCCTTCTGCGGCAGCCGCGGGGCTTGGATGCGGGAGGGTTTTTTTATTCCTCAGTTTGGTTGGGGATGAAAGCCTTCGGGGGATCTGGGGTATCTCGTGCCTTGCACTTGGGGCCCCAGGCATCCGCCACGTTTTCGGCGGGGAAAAAGCGGCTGTCACGGGCCCGTGTTATTCTCCGCGGGGCTGCATGGAGTCATCTCCCGCCACCCGCGTGTTAAGGTCGTCGCGTACCTGGGCGACATCACCCTGGTTGGGAACGACGGGGACGTCCAGGACGCGCTCGATGATCTTCACCCGGCGCGCGCGCGCAGCATCAGCAACGTGTGCGTCGATCAGGGTCCGGAGGCCAACCAGTGTGTTGGGTGGTCCCCGTGGCCGATGGCGTCGTTAAGATTCTAGGGGCAGCTTTAGAGACTACC